>PVLD010030071.1:0-17291 GCA_004027595.1 Dinomys branickii
AAAATGGATATCCACATGCAGAAGAATGAAACTAGTCCCTTATCTCTCACCTTATAAAATCAATATAAAATTCATTAAAGACTTAAATATAAGACCTGAAGCTGGGCATAGTGGCACATGTCTATAATCCCAGCACTCAGCAGGCTGAGGCAGGACAATTGTTGGGAGTTCAAGACCAGCCTGGGCTACACGGTGAGCTCAAGGCCAGCCTGAATTGTACAGGAAGACCCTGCCTCAAAAAGACAAAAAAAAAAAAAAAAAAAAAAAAAAAAAAAAAAAAAAAAAAAAAAAAAAAAAAAAAAAAGACTTGAAAATATGAAACTACTAGAAGAAAATAGGGAACCAGGTAACAGATGCAAAAATAGACCACTGGGATTGTAGTAAACTAAAACGTGACATAATAAAGGAAACAATCAGCAGACTTAAAATGCAGACTGCAGAGTGGGAGAAAATGTTTGCAAACTATTCATCCAACAAGGGATTAACATCCGAGATAAATACAGAGAAAATTCAGCAGCATGTGCACATACACACACACACACACACACACACACCCCCCAGAAACCGCCCCCCCATGGGCAAATTCCAGCACTTAAACAGGCTGAAGCAGGATTGCAAGTTCAAATCCTACCTGGGGTACATCTCAGAGTAAAAGTGCGCCTGGGTTCAATCCCAAGTATTGCACACACAAAAGGCTAAAAGGTCTATAGACTGTCATTTATCTTTTTTAAAATCTTGAACAATGCCAATTTCCAATAGGATTCTGGAGGCTTATAGAACAAATTTATGCCGCTATTACAGGGTGTTTTTGAAAAACTTTTAATGCCATGAGAAAATGATTGCTACAATACCAAAAAAACCCCAAAAAAGCAAAAAACAAAAAACAAAAAACAAAAACCAAAACTCCACATGGTATAGTGTTTTTACTAATCAATATTTACATTTTTTTTACATTTACCTAACTTTCTACATGTATTGAATTTTTATCTATTGTAGTACAGTTGTTCTCAGCTTGGGGCATTTTGTTCCCTAGGGGAAGTTTAGAAATTCCTGCACACTGTGCTAATGGCATCTTGTGCAACTTCTTCAATGCACATTTTGAAAGCTTCCAATGATACAGAATTATGTGCCACCAAATATCAATAGCATTGAGTTTGACAAATCTTGAGATAGAGCATTTAGATATTACAGAAAAGCTTAAAGAAAATTTAAATCACAAACAACTCTATCAGTCATTGAAAACTGTTGTTAAAGCTTTAATATGTGCCACGTGTTGTGGTGCTCACCTTTCTAATCCCAGCACTTGGGAGGCTGAGGCAGGAGGACTGCCACAAGTTCATGGCCAGCCAGGGCTACATAGTGAGTTCAAGGTCAGCCTGAATTACATGGTCAGACCCTGTCCTAAAACACACACAAAAAACCAAAACTTTAATATATGTATGCATTAATTTTTCTTTGATAATTTTGTATTTTATAAGCACTCAAAGGGGTATTTTGAAATGAATCAATTTGTTTTATTTTATTTTTTGTCTTTTTGAGACAGGGTCTCCCTATGCAGTCCAGGTTGGCCTTGAGCTCATTTTGTAGGCCAGGCGGGCCTCAAACTCCCAACAATCCTCCTGCCTCAGTCTCCCGAGTGCTGGGACTACAGGCATGCATCACCATGCCCAGCTGATTCATTTTATTATTGTAGCGCTAGGGATTGATCCCAGGGCTTTGTGCACACTAGGCATGTACTCCACCACTAAGCTACCTTTTCTGGTCCCAACTAGTTCATTTTAAAACTTTATTCTTTCTCAATCAGCTGTAAACAGTTTTCCCATATTGAGCATATTATTCATTGTTTAATAAATACAATGGATTAATTAAATTTTGACCAAGTGATACAGTGGATTAATTAAAATTTTTACAAATATTACATCATATGGTCATGATTAGGAAACAATCAGAATGTGGCAGATTTTAACTACTGTTGAATTTTATTCATACAAACTTTACTGTTAAAAAATTAAATCTGTGTTAATAAAGGAAAAGGATCAATACCCCCTTCTGTGTGTGTGTGTGTGTGTGTGTGTGTGTGTGTGTGTGTGTGTGGTATACTGTTTAGAATCAAAGTTGAGACTTCCTTCATTAAATAAATTTTCTATCTTTGCTTTCAGCTTCTAAATCACCTTTTTAAAACTGGCTTAGGAATTTGTGATTGCTCAAAAGAACTGGGTACTTGTATTCAGCTCTTTGTGTACTTTTAACAGTAATTTCGGTTCCTAATTGCAGTGGATGAACACCATCTTCTGATAAAGGTATGAGCATCCAAAAATGTGTAGAGGGAGTAAGGTATACTGTAAACTAGATAGATGCTGACATCAGACAGACTTGGGAGATTGTCCCCGCTCCACCACTTACTGTATGACTTTCAGCAAATTATGTAATCTTTAGAGAACTAATTTCTTCATTAGGAAAATAGTCTCTCCCTTTGCACTGTTTCCCCCAAATTTACCAGAGGGTGCATGTGAGTGATACTATGTTCATATTATCAATACAATTAATGTACAAATCTACTGAGAGCAAGAATGAAATATATAGTCAGGCACAGTGGCCCACACCTGTATCTGGAAGGCTGAGTCACGAAAATTCCAAAGTTTGATCCCACCGTGTATAACTTAGTAACTTAGCAAGACCCGCACTCAACATGGAAAATAAAAAAGGGTGTGAATGTACTTCAGTGGGAAAGCCCTGAGTTCAATCCCCAAATACTGAAGAAAAAAAGTGAAACGTGTTTTCTTTTACAAATAGTCACATTGACAACACCAAGTGACAATAACTGTATTAGAAAATGAATGTAAGTTCTAGCATTTAATCTTCTGAAAATTATGCTTAGAATTTCTATGTACTTTTCTATGTAGAATTTTACAGATTGTTTCTACATAGAATGCAACACCTACTCTAATTTTCTCAAAATAAGATGTATATATGTACATGATCTCAAAAGTTAACTGGTAACAATAGCCTTTAATGGAACCAGAAATCATTTGATTCTAAATCTACATCCATCCCACAATCCCTGAAACATATTTCATTTCTTTCTGTTTCTCAATTATCTAGCATGATAGTAACACATCATAGGTTTATAATGGTTGCAGCCTAATGCAAAAATGACAAATATTCTGGCTTCAGGTACCACAAGTGAACAAGTTGGAAAGTGACATCAGAAAACACTGGACAACCGGACATGGTGGCACACGCCTGTAATCCTAGCACACGGGAGGCTAAGGCAGGAGGATTGTTGCGAGTTCGAGACCAGCCTGGGCTACAAAGTGAGCTCAAGCCCAGCCTGAACTGCATTGAGAGACCCTGTCTCAAAAAGACAAAAACAAACAAACAAACAAAACACTGGAAAAACAGAACAGATGGCTTTTGTTTAACCCATCAGAGAACTGAGGTTGCAAGCTAAAGCACCACGCTAAAAGACAGATCTCAAATCACAAGTGACATCTGCTTACCTAGAGCAGTTGCCTCCAGAACCATAAACAAAGAAGACTTAAATGATAAATACACTGAATCACTTGAGGCTGACTGTAGACTAGTATGAGGGTGAAGGGCCTCCACATGTTGGTGGGTTTTACCTTCAAGATGTCCCTTTGTCCAGGGAGTGTGAATCGACACTGTACGCCTGGAGGTCAGAGACAGTTGTGTGGCACCTCTGTACTCCGTACCTGCTGCAAAACTGCAGCTCTGGGTGCCTGTTGGCTCAGTGCCTGATGGTGCTCCTCGTGCCTTGGAGGAGCAAGAGGGTGGAGGTTGTGAAGTGGAAGTACGGGCACTGCTGCTTCCTGCAGAGCCTACAATGTAATGCAGCACTTGAGGGGCTGCAAAGGGCAAAGGGCGTAGTCCTCAAGTTGTACCTTGTGGCAGTGGTGACCTCTGGTATGCTCCACCAGGCCGAGGAACTTGGCTGCATCCTAAAAGCAGAGCCCTCATAACTTCCGGATCAACACCCCAGAACTTGCCCTGTGCACCCAAGTCCAGCTCATTGGCGAACATGGCCGGCAACCCTGAGCTCAGGGCGGGACACAGAGCCGTGAATCTTTGCAGCCAGCCTCTCTGGCTGGCCAGCCTCCATGTGGGAGTGAACTTTGCAGTCACCGGGCTCCTACCTCAGCCTGGACTTGGACTCTGACCACTGCGAGATTCTCGAGCCAGGAACAAGGTACTTGGGAGTGAGGTTGGAGCGGGGAACTAGTGGAGCAGGGATTTCTGGTCTGCCCTTGGCTTCATGTTTGGACAGCAGTTATCTTTCTTACCCTGCTCATGGCATCCTCAGTCATAAACACAAATCTGACAAATTCTTTGTCCAGAAATGCTGGTGGAGGTCTAGGGGTGTGGGGGAGGCCAAGGTTTGGGGGTGGCTTCAAGTTTAAAGCACTTACCGGGTCACTTCTTTGCACTACCGAAATTGGCAATTTGTTGAAAATGAAGTCAAGACCCTTTGCTTGCATTTAAAATGCCAGCTTTACTAGTGTGACGTGGTGGTGCACTGTCTGTGCAGCCCTTTATTCTAAGAGATTTTGTACACTGGACATTGCCTCACTGACCTCCCAGTGTGCACTGGCGTGGCATGCCAGGAGTCTATGTGCTTATGTTTTTACATACCTGCCCAACAGCTATGGAAAAGGTCTCCAGGTTCTCTGAACCTTAGTAACCACCTCTGATAAAAGGAGAATATTGTAGCAGGGCACGGTGGTGCACACGTGTAATCCCAGCATTCTGGGAGCCTGAGGCAGGAGGATCAAAATTTGAACCTTCTTTGTGCAGCTGAGCGACTTAGTGAGAACTTGTCTTAAATAAAATGGAGAATAATACATTATATCTCAGTTGTAGAGGGGAGTAAATGAAAGAACATATTTGAAATATTTAATGCTGTGTAAATGAACTGTATTAATTATACAGTCATTCCTTGTTTAACAACCAAGTTCTGGTCCTGCAATTAGGCTGTTAAATTTTATTAGTGGCATGAAGCCAGGTCATGAGTTCTCTGACCCATGCCTTTGAATGCAGTTAGTATTTTTTAGTGTATGTAAGATACACATATGAAGAGCAGAAGGAGTCTGCTTTGAAAAAGTTTATAATCAGTCTGGAGTGGTGGTACACACTTGTAATCCTGGCTAGTCAGGATGGAACCGCAGGGCCAAGTGGAACTTAAAAAACACGGAAGTTTTCCTTTTTAGACAAGCTGCAGCTCTAAATTTCCTCAAGCCAAGGGCATAACTGCCACCCTCTCCTTGCCTCAGCCCTGAGGAATGGACAGAATATGCATAGCTGCTTCTCTTTGCACAGGAAAGGAAGGGTGTGGAAAAGGACCCAGAGGCATGAGGCAGGCGCGGAGTTGTCTATTTCTTCATTGTATTCCCTCTTCCTTTTCCCTTAAAAGACTCATTCACACCCCCCCCACACACAATAGTATGGTGATTTATTCAAATTGAGTCCCCACCTTCTCCTCCAAGCAAACTTTGAATATGGTCTTTTTCTTTTTCACCAAAAATAAATGGTCCCCTGCAATGAGCAAATGGACCTGATCTAACAGACCTGAGCAGCCAGTAACAGAGAAGCTGAAGGAAGGGGACAGCAAGAACAAGTGTAACCCTGGTAATTTAGGGAGGACCTGTCTCCAAATTAAAAAAATAGATGATAGATAGATAGACAGATAGATAGATAGATAGGAATTGGGATGTAAATCCCTTGTACCATGCCTCTAGGTTGGATCCCTAGTACAACAAAAAATGTATAGTGTAATTACCATAAGAGATTTTTAAAGAGTAATGAATGAGGGAAAATGGGAATAGAATTATGCTTCAGTAAGGAGTGTGGAGTGTTTGCCTAGCATGCTCACAACTGCCCCCCCAAAGAAGTGTTAGTTCATCAACACAGAGCAAGATGTAATAATTGATTTAGGCCAAGATAATCAATGAATCACAAAACATTCGGTGAAGTGGTATTGGGAAAGGGGATATTGAAGTTATTGATTCAAAGATCACTTACTAATTGCTAAGGGAAAATATGTATTTGACTGGAAAGACAGTCACTTTTCCCCCCAGTGGCTCTGCCACTGAAGTACACTGTCAATCTGGCACTAGCTATTTTTAACCAAAAATGGGGAAAACACTTTATATACCTTTGTTGTGTAAAATAGTAAATGTGGTATTCTTGCAAAAATATTTAACCTGAATGTAATCATGAGGAAACTGACAAATCCACATTGTGGGACATTTTTAAGGAAAACTGACTTTAAGTGTTCAAAAGTTAATGTCATAAAAAACAAATGAGGTTGTGGGATTTGTTCCAAATTTTTAGAATAGTAAACAAGAAGCACACAGTCAGAAGACTGAATTATTGAAACCTGTATTGGGATAAAAAAGTAGATTAATGACATTTGAAGAAAATTTGAGAAAATTAAAAACATTTATTTACATAACATTATTGAATTAACGTTAGTTTAAGATTGCTAACAGGTTATATAAGAAAATATTTTTTTTTTTTGCGGTACTGGGGATCGAACTCAGGACCCTGTGCTTGCTAGGCAAGCGCTTATTCCACTGAGCTATATTCCCAGCCCTATATAAGAAAATATTGTTTTTAGAGAGTTGAGTGTTCATGTGTTCAGGAGAGAATGATCATGTTTGCATTTTCCTTTCAAGTATTTCAGCATAAAGTCTAGGTAGGTAAGTAATAGATGAATGATAGAGGGGTAGTTATGGATAAATAAGAGTGCACACAAGAAGCTGGGAGAATATTGGTTCTTGTGTTTGGAGCTGGGCATGTATACCTGTACTGCCCGTCCTACGTACCTGGCATCCCAGTGTTATTGGGTAGTTCCTTTAGAAATGGCTCGCCAATGAAAGCTAGTCCAGGGCCTTCTTGTCCCCAACAAAGAACTGAAGGAGACGAGCCAAAACTGATGGCAAAAGGTTATTTGATAAATAAGGAGTAAAGGGGTAGGCCGTGCAGAGTGAACCAAAGAGCAAAATGGGAAAGGAGGGGCCGAAGGTTGAGCTTACCAGGACCGCGCCGCGCCAGGTCCTGCGTTTGATTCTAGGCACAAAAAAAGAAAAAGAAAAAAAAAGAAAGGAGAAAAAGCATAAATAAAAGTACACCCTTGTCTACAAGACAAAGTGGGCTGCTGTTAAGAGTCATGATAGCAGGCTTTTCATAGCACCTCTCTTTCACGGCAACCATGTCTCGTGGGAGTCCATGAAAAGCTCCATGCACGCGGTCCTGGGAATTATTTGGCTCTGTCTTGGGATCTTGTAATTGACAGGGTCCTCTTATTTCCTCAGCCAGCTTTAAGGCTCCCTGTCTCCTGTTTCACTAGCACTGAGATAAGAGGAGCCCAAGTTTGAGGCCAACCTCAGAAATTTAGTGACTTAATGAGACCCTATCCAAAACAACAACAACGAAAACAGCTGGGAATGTAGCTCAGTGCAAAAAGCCCAGGATTCAATTCCCAGTACTAAAACCCCTCCAAAATTAAGCAAACCAACCAAGCTAACAAACAAACAAAAGCTGTTGGAGAGCCAGGGATATAGCTCAGTGGCACAAGTGCTTCCCTGGCAAGTGTGAAGTCCTGAGTTCAATTCCTGGTACCAAAAGAAAAGAAAAATACCGTTGGAGCTAGATATTTACTTACAGCACTAGCTATATTCCAGCAAGCAGAGAAATCAATCATCCACCACTTTTCTTGGACTTTATGAATCATTATGAACAATTTTGCAGCTGTAACACATACCAAGGCAGGAAACAATGAACATGGTTTTTAAAAGCCTCATGCGTTTTTCATATAATCTGGACAAATGCAAATGTTAATGTTCACTTCAAAAAGAGAATTATGTATAATTTTAGTAATGAAACAGATGCTTTAAATAAATAGGTAAATTATATTCTTTTGGGAGAAGACACTATCCCAACAAAGCAATTACATTTACAATTGGAACATTAATTTTAACCAATTTATACCCTAACACATGTCTCTAGCAGTTGAAGAATCCCAATTACAGTGTTTTTTAATATTTACTATCATTTAGTGCCTTGTTAACTGCACTGAAAAATTATGTGGTTCTCAATGTAGGTGTATAATTATATGCTCAGCCCAGAGACAACATTAATTTATAGCCATTGGGGGTGGGTAAACAAGACTGCCAGAAGTCCTCTAGATAGTTGAAGGCCAAATCAAAGACTGTTGCTCTTTTTCTTGCACTCTTCCACTCATACTTTATTTTCTTGATTTATCTTTCTAGTTGGATTCATATTTATGATTTCTTTGGATTACCTGTCTCCTTAATTGGTACAGCATCAGGTTTCTTTCATCAAGTGGTGAATGCTTCTGAAGACAAGACTGGCTAACGATTTTAGCAAATCCAGAAGGCAAGTTACAAATTAAGGCTTCACTTGTTATGTGGATTTCACTGAGTTTATAGTTCCCCACAATTTGCAACATTTCTGTATAGGGCAGGGGTTCAGAAGCCACTTCGTGGAGTTAGCAAGGTAAAAAGTATTTTCATACTAAAACTTGAGTGTTCTACTCTTATTTACTCTCTAATGAAAAGTATGGTTATACAAAGGCAACAGAATCTATGATGATGTTATTTCTCTGAAATCTAATGGAATGCTTTTGTACGTATCTTATTATCCTCTTCTTCTTTCTGCTGGTGTTTGAAATCAGGGTCTCCTTTGTGCTACACAAACTCTTTGCCACTGACCTACACCCCCAGACCTATTTCTATTTATGTAATTTTGAGACAAGACCCCTCTAATTTGTCCAGGTTGACCTCAGACTCTTGATCTTGCTGCCTTAGCCTACTGAGTAGCTCTATGTGCTCCCATGCCTAACTTGTATATTCTTGTGTTTAAAATTTTTCTCAGTTTTAGTGTCTAATATGATAAAAATCAATCTGTATGACTCACATAAACAAAAATACATTTATGCCCTCACAAAATTTTAAGAATATAAGGGGTTTCTGAGACCAAAATATTTTAGAATCACTGCTCTGGTTCATTCTTTAAAAAAAATTACTGAGAGCATTGTTTATCATATTTCAGACCCTGTAACATATGACTGAAATACAGAGATGTACTAAATGCTGTTAGGAGGTAAGGTTTACCTATATAATCCAATTTAAATGCCCAGCATACCTTCAAAGTAAGTATGGTCATGTTACTGGCCACTTTGGTTTATATGCTTAGGTTTATTTTGTTGCCACTGACTGAATCAAAGGAGGCCATATATTTTGGTAAAAAGGGAAAGAGATTTATTCTCTAAGTCACTAGATTGTCCAGGTTAGGTTCAAACTTGTGATCCTTTGCCTCAGTGTCCCCAGGGCGCTAGAATTACAGGTGTGTGCCACCATGCTTGGCTTTTTATTTCTTTTCAATGAAGCTTAAAATCTCAGTAGAATTAAAATTTTGCCTATGATAAAATCTTAGTATGAGGACTAGAGTGTATGTTAGGTCAGTGATATAGTGCTTGCATAGCGTGCCTGAGGCCCTAGATTCAACCCCCAAAAGCACCAAAATCAAAGTCAGATGAAAAACAGATTCATATACTAATAATACTTTCAAATGTGTAACTTTTTTTCTTTTTGACCAATGCTTCCTTTCAGGAGGCATTTGGTTAGAATCTCTGTTGTGAGAGGACACAGAGGCCACTCTTGAAGCCAAAAGGCCTCTGAAGTTAGACCACCCTGGGACTCGGAGGAACAAAAGGATTTCCAGCAAAGATCCCAAGAGTCAAGCAATCTCCTGAAGGCAACAGTTTATTGAGCATTTATCGCGTTCACAGCAAGACAGGGAACTCACCCTTGGCATAAACTGGAAACTGGAGGTGGTGCCATCATCAGTGCAGGATCTATCTTCCACATAGCCAACGTGCCTTGAAGCCATGGAAGCCCAAGGGGCAGCGCTGGAACTCAGGGTGAGACAAAGACTGATAGAGCCAGGAAGCCAAGCTGGCCATTCTGGACAGGCAGAGTGACAGTCACAGGCAATTGCAGAGCTTGAGCAGCAGCTCTGTGAACAACAGTACCCAGGGCAGAGTCCACGAATATGCATCCAGGAGACTGAGCCAAAGAACAGCCGGAGACTTCCTCTTCTATGCAGTAGGGAGTTTGATACAAACATGTGCTAATCTTATAGTGGTATACACATAACATGTGCTAATCCTATGGTGATAAGATTATCTTTTTCTTTATGGTAAAAATATATTTTTTAGAAAACATATTTTTGTAAGTTTCTTGAAGGGGTTCACAAGATAAGTTTTTTACCACACAGGCTGTATGGTTATCACACTATATTGTTACTACATAAGTTATCACATAGGCACACTAGTTGAATGGTTATCACAAGCTAGTTTACACTTACAGTGTAAATTGAGAACCAGACAGAAGCATATGTTTGCTTCTGTCCTGCTCACATCGATCCCTAACTACTGGAATTCAGTTTCCATAGAACACTGGTATTAGCAGTTACTCTACAGAACTGTTAAAAGAATTAAATGAAATGATGTTAGTAGCAATTGTCATAAAGTAACATTAATTGCCCACATTTATGGAGTTTATATAATTGCTTACAGTAATCCTACAGTATTTTTTAGAACTAAATTTTATTGACTTCTTATATTGAGCTGGGCATAGTTCTAAGCACTTAAAAGTGTCATAATTTCCTTTAAGCTTCATGTGTCCTAAGATATGGTAACTATTACTGCCTCCTTTGTGGATGAGAGCTGTGAACCATGCAGAGACAGATTAAGAGAATTTCCGATGGACACACTGGAAGTTCATAATGAAACATATGGATCAGGCACCCTGACTGTGGAGTAAGTGCCATGCGTCATCTAACTGCATGGAAGAGGCAGAGTGCCTCAGCCATTAAATTGGGGTATAAATTCAAATCCAGATCTATATGACTCCAAATCTCCCTATATGTTCTTTTTGGCAGTCCTGGGGATAGAACCTGGGGATACTTTACCACTGAGATACATCTTCAGCCTTTAAAAAGAAATTTTTTAAAGACAAGTTCTCAATAAGTTGCCTGGGCAGGACTTTAACTTGCCATTCTCCTGCCTCAGCCTCCCTCAGTGCTGGGGATCCCCCTGTTTTTAACACGTCCCATCCTGCTCTTCTCCCACACTCAGTTCTCAGTAAATGGTAAGAAAGGGAGATGCATTAGTCTGCTAGGACCATCATAACAAAGTAGTACAACTGTATAGCTTGAACAACAGAAGTGGATTTTTTTTCACAATTTTGGAGGCAGCCAAATCAAGGTATTTGTATGCTTGGTTTCCCCTACGGTTTCTGTCCCTGGCTTGCAGATGATCTTGTCACTATGTTCTCACTTTTTCTCCACATATGCACATCCTTACTGTCTCTTAATTGTGTCTTCTTATGAGGACCTCAGGTGGAAAATTAGGATATACCCTAATGATACTGGAAAAATATAATCTGTTAGATCATACTTGATCTGATCTGTTGATATATCTTGATCTGTTAGATGTCAAATGTATAGAGTTTGTGTTTCTCAAATATTGAAGAATGAACTTTAGGGGACAGAGGAGGTTAAGAGTAGGAAAGATTTATTAAGAGAAAGGTCCTGAGAGATAGGAGGGGTCGTGAAAGGGGTGGCCACTGAAGCTCTTTGTCAGGTGTACTTTATACAGCAAAATCACAACGTGGGTACAATGTAGATGAGACTGTAATCAACCTACAGGACTGTAAGTATAGCCACTTAGCTAATATTGATCCAATAGTGAAACAGTCATGTAGCAGTGTAAGCACAAAGTACAAAGGCATTTTAGGGAAGGCGGGGGTATGGGTCCGGATGTTCCAGCCACCCAGCCATGTGCCTGAGGCCTTTGTGGACCCTCTGGACCAGGAGGTGCCAGTTACAATACAGTCTTCAGCTGCTGTTTTGTCTTGCAGGCCTCGCTGTTAAGCTTTATCCTGAGGCCTGACTCTATTTAGGTTTGCCTCTAGCCACACTACTGATAACTCTATTTTTTTGCACTGACTTCCTAGAGGGCTCAATCCCTCTGACTCCATTTTAATTTCTATCCAGTTTAGCAGCCTATAATACTAACACCCTTATTTTAACGTAATTGTACCTTTGAAGGCCCTCTCTCAAAATATGTTCCCACTCTGGTATACTAGGGCTTAGGATTCAGTCTTTGAAATGTGGGGTGACACAGTTCTGATCATAACCAGTGTAAACGTAGGATTTCAAAAATATTGCTTTGCGTTAAGGTCAGATTAACTATAGTCTTCAAATAAGAAGTAATGAGGAAATAGACATTTGGAAGACACACCTAAACAATCCTGACAGTGCTGCTGTAATTTTGGGTGATCAGGCCAAAGAAAGGATAAATCTTGTTTGTTTTTGAGACAGGGTCTTCCTGTGCATCCAAGAGTAACCTAAGTATCTTCCTGCCTCAGCCTCTCGAGTGGTGGAATTATAGGCACACACTGCTACATATGACTAAAAGGACAGTGTTGGTTTTTAGTTTAGTTTTCTTTTGTCTTACTTGCAGCATTAGGGATTGAAGCAAAGGCTTTTTTCCTGAGCTACATCCTGAGCCCTTTTTAAAATTTTGTGACAGCATCTCACTAAGTCTCTTAAGTTTGCCAGACTAAGCTGGCACTTGTGATCCTCTTGCCTTGCCTCCCATAGTGCTAGGATTCCAGCCATGAGCCACTATGCCGAGCTTTAAACAGACAGTTTCTAAGACACAATAACATATGGTCCAGAGTACTTATATTTACTGAGCACTAATTAAATGCCAATCTCTTCTTAAACACACCCACATTAATACACACACACACACACAATTGAATCCTCCATGTAATTACTATTCTCTATATTTTAGACATGAGACTTCATAAAGAGGGAGTATTTTGGTCTGTATTTTGTTGCTAATAACAATTCCACACACTGAGTAAGTTATCAAGGAAAGATTTATTTTGGTTTATAGCTGTGGTCCAAGGTCAGGAGGCTGTATGGTGATGGTGTGATGGCTTTCATTTTGGCAGAGTCCCAAGATGGTAGAGAACATCATATGGTAAAACACAGGCAGCATCTGTGCACATCCTCTGGTCTCCCTCTTGTCTCTTAAAAAGCCACCAGTTTTCAAAAGAGGGCCTTCCCATGATGACCATGTCTAACCCACTCACACAATATTGTCAGATTTTAAGTGTCTACCTTCTTAGCACATTGCAATGGAAGTGATACTCCACTATGATTTTTAGAGGGGACATGCCATATTTAAACAATAGCGGAGTTGAGAAAATTGTCTTAAATTTATATAATAAAAAATGTAGAATCAATACTATGTATTTTGATCTTGATTTCATAGTAAGATCTTTAACTGCTTTATTACTTTCAAAAATTCTTACTGCCACTCAGTTTCTCCCTTTCTCTCTCTCCTCTTTCACACTTCCACATTTTCACACTTTCACATTTTCACACTCTTAGAAACAAGAAATGCCATTGACATTACCATGTCACACAGTAATCGTTCTTTTGCCTCATTAGCAGCAAAAAAATCCCTATGTTACAGAGGTTGTGTAATAACCAACATTAGAGGTGATTAAACTCCATTAAGTTTAATGTGTTAAGTACATAATGAATCCCCACTGAATGAGTAGCAACTCTTCTGTGAGTTGAGTGTCTGCTTTGCCTTGGATTAGGAACCAGCAATGTAAGGTAAGGTTAAATTTCTCTCTATATATTGAAAGATCTTACATTCTACTTGGAATGACAGGCCATATCAACCTTGTACACTGATAAAACAAAAAGCAGTTTGATGTAGGGTAAAAGAAGCAGCTCCTTAAACCAGATATAGCTTTACTCTGCATTAATTTGGAACTTGAAGAAAATTCCTCTACTTTTCTGAATTCATTTGCATATCTGCAACTTAGAAATAATAAATATGCCAGCAGTGCTATCCCAAGTATCAAATTACTTCCAGTGTACAGTATATGGGGAGTGACTTCTCTGTGGCAGCATATTTGCAAACTTGAAGATGGGCTGTGTAGGCAAGGTTCAAGTGCAGTTTGGTGCAAGAGTGGAGAAAAATACCCTGTGCATCTCCAAGATCATGAAAAGACAGGTTGATTTTTAGTTGCTGCTGCAAGGCCATTGCTCACCTCACTATTTTTTTTTCACCTCACTATTTTGAGAGAGGCTACTGTGAAGCAGTTTCTTAACACCTTCCTGGTTCCAAGAACGGTGTAAATCATGTTTCCTCCCTTTAGAATGCACCTGTGGGCTCTAGAACTGTGTATCACCTCATTGCAGTATGGAGAATGGCTCCTCAGCAACAGGGCTCTTCATCACTGGTGATGTCTGTCATCTGGCCTCTGTGTGTTGCTATCAGCCAATGGGACAAGGAGAGTGGGGACTGATACCGTGCTGATACTGCCTTTGCTGATCGATTGTAAGTCACAATCTATCTGAGTCTAAAATGACTTGATATTGGTGAAATCTGTCAACTTGTTTGACAGTATACTTCAGTAAATATTAACTCCTTTTATACCATCATTTGAACATTAGGAATCATCATAGTCCAAGTACACAGCATTCTATCAATAAATTAAAGGAATTATAATTTCCCTACATTTTGCCATTTATAAGGAAATTTTTATAAGGAAATGCTTTGGTATGGAATTATGATATTATTAATATATATTTATCAGAAGATATGTTTACCTAGCCTGAAGAAATAGGGTCTGATATATTGCGGACTGTTAAAATTCTATCTGTTGGGGTCACAAATATCTGAGTGCATGAAATAATCATAACAAATTCTGTCTTTACTGAGCACTCACTATGTGCCAGATGATATGGGAAGTATTCAACATATACCGTCTATTTAAATCATCACAAAAATCTGGAAGGCATGAACTATTTTTTTCCAATACTGAGGATCAAACCCAGGGTCTTGCTCTGAGTTACAGCCTCAGCTCTTTATTTTTATTTTTATTTTGGTACAGAGTCTTGCTAAGTTCCCCATGCTAGGCTCAAGCTTAGGATCCTCCTGCCTCCAACAGTGCTAGGATTATAGGCTTAGAGGGAATGTACTTTTACTGTGCCCCATTCTCAAATAAAAGATCGTAGGATCCCAGGTACACTAATCTGGCTGGAACCACATGACAACTATGGTGGTAAATCAGAGTTGAAAGCCAGATGTCTTACTCTGAACCTAAGCTCTAAAAGTTGTGAAATGCTAAAAAACAGAAAGTTATTGAAAGCTTCACTTTTTGTTGTTGTTGTTATTTTTTGAGACAGAGTCTTACTATGTAGTTCAGGCTGGCCTTGAACTCACTATGTGGCTGAGGCTGGCCTCAAATTTACAGTGATTCTCCTGTTTCTAACTTCCGAGTGCTGGGATTACAGGCGTGCACCACCATGCCTGGCTCAAAGTTTCAATTTCAATATCTGTAAAATAGGAATAAATGTAAAACCTCACACATATAGGAGTTGTTTTAAAATATAATATCATTGCTGGGGGTACAGCTCAGTGGCACAAGCGCCTGCTTGGCAAGCACAAGGTCCTGAGTTCGATTTCCGGTACCAAAAAAAAAAAATGAAATGCCATATCATTAAAGAATAGAACATAGTGGCTGGCACAACAGGCACTCAATATAGGATTGCTTTAAATATTTTTTTAAAAAGTGGTGAAATATATACCACATAAAATTTATTATCTTTAACATTTAGAAATGTATATGTATTCCATTGTTTGTAACCAATATCCAGAAATATTTCATTTTGCAAAATGGAAATTCTGTATACCCATTAAACAACATCCTATTTCCTCTGATGCTCTCAGTTATCATTTCTGGTTTCTATGAATTTGACTACTATAGCTCATGTAAGTGGACATGAGTCCACTTACATGAACAGTATGAACACTGTATGAACATACAGTCCACTGTATGAACAGTATCTTTTTGTGACTGGTGCAGTTCACTAGGCATAATGTACTCAAAGTTCATCCATATTGTAATGTGTCAGGGTTTCTGTCCTTTTATAGAATGGATAATATTCCATTGTATGTATGTACTGTATTTTATTTATACATTAATCTGTTGAAGGACACTTGGATTGCTTTCACTTCTTCACTATTGTGAATAATAGTTAAAGTAGAAATTTACACAATAAAATTGATTTTCTTTTTACCATATAACTGATGTTTCACTTAATCTTCATAATTGCCTTTTAAAACTTTGAGTACTACTCAATTCATTTGGGTCGCTTTGACTTGCATGAGTAACACTCTGGAAAGCACAAATAGAAAAGAACAAAAAGAACAAGCACTTTGAAATTATATAGACTTGTGTTCTCTTAGTAAATTTTAACTGTGAAAAAATTAGTATTAACTATATTCACCATGCTTTACATTAGATTTTCAAACTCTACCTTAATTCTCAAGGTGTATGCCCTTTGAGAACTACTTCTATTTCCTTTTATGTCTCAGCCCATAGAAACCACCATTCTACTTTCTGTTAGCACGAATTTGATTCTGTTTGAAGACTACACATGTGAGATTATGTATTACTTGTCCTTCTGAGTCTGGATTATTCTCTTTCTTTTGGTACTGGGAATCGAACTCAGGACCTTGTACTTGCCAGGCAGGTGCTTGTGCCACTGAGCTATATCCCCGGCCCCTGGATTATTATAATTACCGCAAGTATCCCCCAGGTTTATCCGTGTTGTCACAAATGGGAGAATTTCCCTTCATTGTAAAGACTGAATAAGAAGCCGGGCATGGGGTGCATACCTGTAAACCCAGCACTAGGGAGGCTGAGGCAGGAGGATCGTTATGAGTTCGAGGCCAGGCTGCGCTACAAAGTGAGCTCAAGACCAGTCTGAACTGCATAGCAAGATCCTGTCTCAAACAAAAAGACTGAACAAGATTACATTGTGTTTGCATACATATATATCATATATAAATATAAACACATGTATGATTATACACACACACACACACACACACACACACACAAATACACACATATATCACGTTTTCTTTATTCAAGCACTGTTGTAGAACATTTAAATTGTTTCCAAAACTTGGCCATTGAGAATAGTGCTGTAAGGGCCGGGGAATATAGCTCAGTGGCACAAGTGCCTGCCTAGCAAGTACAAGGTCCTGAGTTCGATTCCCGGAACAAAAAAAAGAGAGAGAATAGTGCTGCAATGACAATGACTTCCTGAGAGAGATTAACCCTGGGAAGTCGCCCTGAGGGTGG
>PVLD010030072.1:0-17290 GCA_004027595.1 Dinomys branickii
TTACTACAGTTTGCTTCTGATAACCTTATTTTCACCTTCTAGCAAGTGATGGTGAGTGAAAAGTGCATACATTTATTTTAGAAGGGCAGAGAACATTCTAGAATATATAGCTCACTGTGTGATGAAGTTGATTCGGTGAGTTCTCACTCCGTGCATTTGACGCTTGAGATAGGAAGCAGTAGCAGTAGAATAGGAGTAAAATGGTATTTCTTTTTTTCTTCCAATATTTTATTATAGAATATTCAAATCTATTGCAGAGTTGGAATAATTTTAGAGTAAATAGTACTCAAGTGACGTGAACTATAAAAACAGTGATTTCCTTTTGGTTCTCCCTAGTATACTCTGATCAGGGGAGCTTGGGCAGCAGGCATTTTGTTCTCTGTCCTTCTGAATGACATGTCCCCAAGAGGAACATTCCTTTGTAATCTGAACTAATTGTATCTACTTTGTCAGTAAATGCAGGCAAGCAAGGTACATATATACCTAAAATTCCCTCAGGCTTTGCCCGATGCCAACCGGTTGACTTATATATCCTTCCTCTCCTCCAACTCTAATGCCAATCTGCTGGCAATGTGAAAATCTAGACTACAGACATATTTAGCTGCTGCCTACCGAAGACAGTTTAATAAAGCTAGAAGAATGTTTCTAAAGCAAATGTCATAGAAAACGTCAAGCAATCCGAAGTAACCTTATTAGACAAAGAAATCTCTCCCTTTCATTTTATTTGGCTCCTGAATTCTGTCAAGCCTAAATAAATGGTAACACCAAGTTACTGAAATTCTTCCTACCACAAATTCAAGGCAGATTACTATAATTATAAAACACGTGAAAAATTGTACATAGGTACACCTAGAGTCCATTATCAATTGAGTCAGAACTCAGGAGGAAATAGAGGCTATCTCCTAAAATATTCATTTTAAAGAGCTCATTCATTTTAGATTCATCATAGCTTTGCATCTGAATTGGAAAATATGTGCATTAATTAAAACATTTATAATAAGGAAAGTATTCATACCTTATCAATTTTAGATTCTTTAATTTAAATACTTCAAGGAAGTTTATAAGGATCATTTGCATTTTTTAGTTCCCCCATGGGGCAGATATGGTCAGTATATCCACTCACATTTATTTACTAGCACTCTACAAACTCTATTTGTTTTTGTTAAAAACTTACCTTGGCTAAACCCTGTATCTAGTGTGCATATGATAATACTTGGCCCATATGTAATGCCTTTCTTCTAAGAGCTCAGTGCACTTAAGATTTATCTTCACAAAAGCCTATGTGAGAGGTAGGAGGAAGCACTATTGCTCTGAATTTCTAGAAAGGAAAATAGAAAAGCAGAAGTTGAGTTACAGTGGCACACAGTAACTTAGTAAATGGCCGAAGTCCACTTTCTTAATCCATAGAGCAGGTTGGGGAAGAGCCAACTTTCTGCCAGAAACTCAGTGTAAGAATCACACATGGTCTGTAAGCAAAACTCTGAATCTGAGATTCAGTCAGTACTTTCCTAATTGTGTCCAGATCTTAGCTGAGACAAATCTCATTTCCTCATTCTAAAACATGATCCTTAAAAACTAAAATTTTATTCAATTACTACTGAGTTACCATTATATATTCTTGGAGTGACTAAGACAGATGGTACTGTACCATTTCCTGCTCTGAAGGAGAATCCCGGATAACTCCTGAAAGAAGAAAATCTTGTCAATAGGATAGTTGTGTCATTAGATGATGGTGACATGGCCCAGCTTCCCTACAGCCTTCCTCCAGAGACTTTTCCACTTCAAGTAAAGCAAGTTAGCCAATCATGACTCTTTCTTAGGCCACGGCTTTAATAAGCAAGACTCCAAGATTTTCTTTAAGGCCCTAGATAGGTCAAAATCTCTTTGCCTCAGTTTATACCCCATCTTTAATGAAAATAAAAATCTCCCAGGACTTTTGTGGAGCAGTACTCAAGACCACCAAGCACTTGAAAGATCCTAAATGCTATATATTAGTGAATATATATATATATATATATATAATATTGTTCAGAAATTCTACAAGACCTAAATCACTATGGAATTTCTTATCCTCTCTAATGTGTAGAGCATCTTCAGGGTGATAGGAAATGATATGTATATTTGACTCTCAGCCAATTTGTTGTGTTTGCAGTGCTGGAAATAGAGTCTGGAGCCCAGCACATGCTAGGGAAGTGCTCTAACGGTGAGCTACATCCTCAGCCTTCTCATGCAATTCTGGACAGAATTGGTATTCCTCATTAAGGCCCAAAATAAAGCATTAAACACTCCTGTATATATACTAAGTATAAACATTTTTATATTGCATCAAAACCATAAAGCCAGATGACATCTTACTTATCAGTTCTTATCTCTCTTGTTTAACAAGTAAAAAGATTGAGGCCAAGAAAGGGAGAGATTTTTTAAGTGTCCAATAGTAAGTCCATAGCAGGTCTAGTACCAAAACCTAAGTTTTTGATTCTCTTCAAGTTCCATGACACAATACTTAAAGGAAAATAAAAACAAATTTTATCAGAAGACAAAAATTTTCCCTCTTTTGCACACATGTACACACACCTGCACTTCTACTCCATTCTGTTCCAAATGTCTTCCTCCCTTTCCATTCCATTCTGAATTCTATTTTCATTCCTTCCTACCGAACTGCATTCCATCACTACCTGCATGTGGCCTAGTTTCCTTCTCCTGAAACAACTAGAGGCAAGCCAGGAGAGTGTCTTCAAGCTTCTTCTACTCAACACATTCCAGAAATTACACTCACCTCTTACACACTGACCTCTCTCGATCCAAAGAAGACAATTCCTACGGATTCATCCCCCCAAAATGGTGCTTCCCCTAAGCCTAGAAAAATGATCAAGTCACTCATCTAATTTTGAAAAGCCTTTCCCCTTAATACCAACCCTGCTAATTCAGCTTCAACCTTGAATATTGAACTGCAGGCTGGGCTATATCTGAGTGTCTCACTGGCACCACAAATCCAATGCATCCACAACTGAATTCTTGGTCTCCCTCTTGAAACCATTTGCATCCCAGTCTGCTCCCCCCAGTAAGGGGCACCACCTGGCTACTCAAGCTGGAAACTTAGACTGAGTTCCTTTGTCCTTCTCATGTCCTCATCCAAGCACTGAGCTTGAATGATAGATACTATGTTCCCATACTTTGTAGGTGGTATGTGGCTTTCTACTCCAAACGTTACCTGCAGAGCTGCCGTTTGAGTGTCACCTGGGAGTGCTTGTTTGAAATGCACAATCATAGGCCCATAATCTACTACATCAGAATCTACATCTTCACATATATTTTTACACATAGTGAAATTTCAGAAGCCCTGTTTTAGCTGTGTTTGTGGAGTACACGCCACCTGGCAACACCAAAATGCTGTTCTGGAGTGCTGGAATGTTATTCTACTCCTTTGCCTGGATTATTGTCATTTATCTTTCGGATCTCAACTCAAATATCATGCCGTCCCTCATTTCCTAGCCCAAGTTCAACACACTTCTTCCAAAATGCTGGACATAAAATATTTTCAGATTTTAAGCTGTGTGGTCTCAGGTTTGGAAATTCACCTTTGCCTTTATAGTGCAAAAGCAGGCTAGGGACAAATGAACATAGTTGTGTTCTAATAAAACTTTATTGGCAAACAAGTTATAGGCTGAATACTGGCCCACAGACCAGAATTTGCAGACACTTCTCCTAGACTGAGACAGAAATATATACTAAAAACAAACCCTTTTTGTATTGTCCCAGAGTGCTGTGTATTTTTCCTTTAGAATGCGGATCAGGGTTTGCAGGTATATATTCATTAACCACTTAACAGTTTACCCTGAGTGTCATTTGGCACCATGTTTGTTTATGAGCAAGTGTCATTTCAACCAGTTGATTCTTATATTAAATAAATTTGATAAAATTGTTCTTATATTTCCTGTTGTCTCATAAAGTTAATGAAAAAATGTGCAATTTTTGTCACCTTGTATTTTGAATAATTGGACTGGTGATCACAGTTATCTGTATATCAAAAATTATGGAAAATCATGGGGGCACAAGACACCACCTAGGAGTTAGGCATAAACAGAAAAGATGAGAAAGCCAAGGACCAAGTCCAGGAATTCTCTGACAATTTAGAGTTCAGCAGGATGCGGAGAAACCAGGAACAAAGACAAAGAAGTTGGTAGTTGATGAGGTAAATTAAAACAAAGAGTGTGGTGGAGTTCACTGAAGATGAATGAATGGACCAAGTATACCAAATGTAGACGAATGATATGGACCAAGGAACAACCACTAGGTTTGACACCAAAAGAAGCATTGTAGCCTGGGCAAATATAATATTGGGAGATGAAGGTCTCTCCATAGTGGCTTCAGTGGAGAATGGGAGGAGCAGGGGGAGCAGATGTGGAGAGAACAAGTGCAGACCATTATCTGGGAAAGTTCATTGCAAAGGAGATGAAGGCCACATAGCAGTAAGTAGAAGAAGATGGGGAGTCAAGGGAAAGTTTGTAACAATGCGAGCCCATTTCCGTGCTGATAAGAAAGATCCAGTAGGGTAAGCAAAGCTGATATGGAAGAAAGCCAAAGAAAGAAGAGCAGGTGAGAAGTCCTTGAAGAGGTGAGGGGCACTGGAAGAGTGAATCCAGGCAAGAGTACTACCATTTAATTCAGCATGATGGTTAGTGTGCTGCATCAACTCCACCCAGACGCGTTACCTACATATTAGTTTTGGTTTTTTTTTTTTTTTTGGCCATATGTACATAGCTCATCTACTTTATTATCATTTGGGGATTCCTGAATTTTCTAAGAAACGACATGGTTTCTTTGACCATCTATTCCTATAATATTGCCAGGAATAGAAGTTAGAGTTTTCATTTCTCTTTTTTTTTTCTTTTTATATTTCAAGGTATTTTTTTATTTAAAAAAAATAAAAATAAAAATAAAATAAAATAAAATAATAAAAGTACAAAAACATATTAACAAACAGGCACCAATTAGCATAAAAAATAGTACAATCACAACTGATCTATAGACAAGGTGACATGTTCTCAACAGTGGTTATTGCCTTATCCATTGATATCTTCGAAGTGTCAAGCATTATCCTGGATATTTGTGTGATGGTATCTCTGGATGAAGGTAATATTGAAATCAGTAGCCTTTGGGAATAAATTAGATTCTCTAGCATAAGGTGGACCTCAGGCAGTCAGTTGAAGACCTTATGAAAAGACCCACTTCTCTCTCAAGCAACAGGTGATTCTGTCTTTATAGTGCCTTTGGCTATGTGCCACAAAGTCAGCTTCTCCCTGAGTCTCCAGCATGAAAGCCTGGGCTTGCCAACCTAAACTATTTTGTGAAACCATTCTTTAAAATCTATTCTTTGCATCTATGTACATACATATGTATGTATGTATTATCTACCTATTGATTGATCAGTCATCTCTGTGTGTGTAGACACACACACACACACACACACACATCCTGTTGGTTCTGTTTCTCTGGAGAACTCTCACCCCCTCAATGTAGTGGGAGAGAAAAAGAGATACATGGTGCAGGAACAAGCAGCTGCGGAGATGTGATCAAAGAAGTTTACAGAATTCGTTTTGAATTTCTTCAGTGTTCTCAGTGAAATAAAAAGTAAACTCATCAGCTCAGCAAGAGAATGGGGTAAGAAGTATTGGCGGCCTGTGAGGAGAAGGTATGGGAAATGTTCATCAGGAGAAGAGGAGGTGAATGCACCAGGGGCTGTCGTTAGAGCCAGGTTTCGCCTCTGAATGCCCATCGTCTTTCTGGACCTCACTCTTTGCTGGTGTGCATGCTCACTGTGCTTTCTGCAATGTGGCATTTTCTGCTGTAGTACCCGTGTCTGATGTGTCTCCCATGTCTAATTCTGTGTTGTATTCTTGTAGGTACTAACTTAATGATTTTTAACAAATAAAAGAACCCATGAATGCAAGCGAGGCTCTGCGGAGAAGGACAGGGAGTAGTGTTAGTAGCCCTGAAGGTCAACTGCACTACACTCCATGCTCTCCCCATGCTGGGGTGGCTCCTCTTAATTAGTTACTTGGTCCTGTGGTTCTTGCTGTATTCTCCTTCCTCTGAACCAGTAGTGCGGTTACCCAACAGCCCACTGGTCAATTTTCTCTCACACTTTTCAACATCCTCTGTCCTTAGGAACGTTTGATTGGCCTTTGGGACTCACATTAATTATAATGCCTTACAGAAACCACTTCCTATTTTGTCCTAATTATCACACAATCATTAGACATGCCACATTTTAACTTTGGAGCATTTTATTTGATTGTTTATAAGGGGTTTTTTGTATGCTTCATTTTCACACTGTATCACTCTTATCACAGGGCCATATGCTCCCTTGAAAGAATAAAGGAAACCCTGTGAAAATACTAACCCAATCATCCTGAGTACAGGAAGACAGCAATTACTAGCTCCCTGAACTCACATACACTAGGTCTCAGTTTAGGCAAACGCAACGTATCAAAATCCACACTTACAAATCCAGTGGTGACATTCACGGTACAAAAACACTTCAGTTTACCAGAGCTAGCTCTTCTATAGTGACCAGCTCGTGTTAACTCAATGCTTCATTATTTCTGTATGAGTGTGTGTGTATTATACACTTGGATTTTGAGAAGCATCCCAGTTCCAGAAATGAGGGCGTACCTGTCGTGGCCTCAGGCTCTTGCTGGGGATGAATTGGGAGACCCAGAAGCACCATTCGGATTGCAGATTACTTGGAGGCAGTCTTCTCACAGATGCAGTCGGTTCCTGGAAGTTTCTCGCTCATGCCAAGGACAGCTTCCTTAATGAAAACTAAACACCCTAGCAAGGTGTGAATGAGGGCACAGGAACCTATGCCTTGTGCATGATTCTTGGGAGCACTGAAGCCTAAGTGCCGTCTATACAGTTCTCAATGAGAATCAATTGCTAGTGGTTTGCGGAGGAAAGAAACTGATTGTGATCCTTCATTCGATTCCAAAATGTTATTTTAAAGAAATATTTACATTGTTAATGGAGACAAAAACTACCATAAATCTTGTACACTGAATTATCATGTAATGAAGCCATTGCTCAGAATTCTGACTAACTCACTAGGCCAGTCAATTCCTCCTGCCCACTTTACAATGATAAATAGCCCATGAAGCGTTCTGTCTGGCAAGGGCCTTCCTCACTCGGTGCCCTATACAATCAAAGGGGAAATCTCTTGTGTTGTGTGTAACTCGATACTTAATTATGTGGTCAGCCCAAGCCCTCTGTCATGCCTTTCTGCCCAGGAGGCCTTCTTCCTGCATGCTAGGACTCTGGTGCTGAGTACACATGCTATATCTCAACTGAAAGGAAGCCTTTTCTGGGAGTGTTCTTGAAATAATCACTGCACATTCACTTCTTTGTGCTCTCCTCTCTCAGCGCTCATGTAGTCAGATTGGACTGCATTACCCTGCACTTAACATACTGCTTTGGCACATTAAAGGGAAAGGAAGAGAGATTGGAAAGACATTATATAAATCTGGGTGTCAGACATAGGCAAGATCCTAAACCAACGTCACCACCTCCAGTTTGGGGTCTCTTAACTTTGGGGAGGAGGGCTCAAGGAACTTCTCTAAGTTTTTGATGAAAGCTAGAGCGCCTTTCCCTACATATGTGCTTGTTTACACGCATACACATAATTTTGCATTCAACTTGAGGGAGTGTATGAATCTCATACGCTACATCTATAGGCCTCAGGTGAAAAATCATCAGTAATCAACAGTACCTTCCCCATCTTGTTGTCCAATCACAGGATCAGTGATTTGCATGACACTGATTTGAGAATCGTTTTATGAAAACACCTGATATATCTGCTAGTTGGTCTATTTCGTAGGTTTTGCCTAGGACTTCCCTCATTCTCCATTCTCTCCAGGAGGGTTCACTCCCACCCTGGACCTCAACAGCCTTGTTTATCTGTGGCTAACCCTTTCCTGTTCCCTTTGTGAGAAAACATGCAGATGCTTTCTGTCAGAAACATGCACATATGAGCATCATCCCTCTGTGTGTCCCCTGAACTCCCAGGTGCCCATGGGCCACCTGCTCTTTCAATCAACTCAAGAAGAAGGAAGAATCTCCAGCATACAGGGACACATGCTCCCCTATACAAACTGAATTTGGGCATTTGGCATTTTAACTTGGGACTTAAATTGATTGCAGTTGGAATTTTGGAAGAGCTATATAATTTAGATCACTACCTTCCTGGGTTCTCAGTTTATTATGGAATTAAGCCCCCGGTGCTGGAAATGCAGGGGGACCCACACATAGCTCTGCAAAGCCCAGTCTGCCTGCCCATCCCTGACCTTGCCTCAGTCCTTTAGGGAACTGTGTGTGAGCAGTGAGGCAGGCCTTGTCTCTCTGTGCTCAATTGAGGACGAAATCAACTTATTTCACTGCCCTACTCAACCCCAAGTCTTTATTTTGGTGCCATTTACAGATAATAAGGCCCAGCAAAGCCTAGTCAATGAAAAAGAGCTATTGTTTGTAATGAATTCTAATTTTGCAAGTGGCTCCATCTCATATCAATAGCTAAACATAATATTACTGATTTGCCTTTACCTTGTCTGTAAATTTGATGCATTTCCACTCTTGACAATAAATATTCATAAACTAATCTAACTAGCTTTTAGAAACATCGCCCCTTTGTTTGTGAAGCAGAATGCTAAAATTGAAAGAGCATGAGCTTTGGAGTCAAGAAAAAGTGTCTAAGTCACAGCTCTGCCCTTTCTTAACCCAGTGACTTACATTACATTATTTGAGCTTCCTTGACCTCAGTTTCATGATCTGTAAAATGGGATTAGTAATACCCTCTTTGCAAGGTAGTTTTAAGGATGCAATGAAATGTGGCTTTATAAAAGGACTTCTGTAGATTCAAAGTGTGTAAAACAATATGCACTGTTTGCTACATAATGTGATTTTTGAAAGAATCAATGACAAGTATGGAGAAAAAAGATCAATGGTATTGAAGGCTACTCTACGCATTATTGGAGGGAAGTCATATGCATCCCTTCGATGTCATTGGCATTAACACCGAAGGATAAAAACAGCATTTTCTCAACATTTTCTAGAGACTGCCCCCACCCTGAAGTCAGTATGGTTTAGATCACAGGTGTTCAAACTTTGGCGCACCTAACACTGTCTTCAGTGGAAAATTATTTTGGGCTACAGATAAAATACATAATATAATTCATGTAAATTAGCAACAACACTGCATTATTTAGATTTTATCAAGTGTGATCGAAATGTAGAGCAAATGTTTAAATTATTATTTTTTTATTTCTCACCCAGGCACCGTGAGAGGATTACAAATGTTAAGTGAAACCAATCAGACACACAAGCTCAGATTTCACATGGTTTCCCTTATGAGAAACCCAAAATATAAATAAAGGGAAAAATAAAAGATAATAGAAAATATGGAGATAAATTTTTTGCAAACAGAAAGGGGACCAAGAGGTGGAGGGAGGGAAAAGGGGGGACAGGGAAAGGGATGAAAAAAGAATTAACATGTGTTATGTACATGCACCAACACTTCACAACAATGTGATCATCATGTACTGTAAACATGTGCTAATACAAAACAAAAACTGAAAAGAAACTGACTACAGTAAAAGACATACTGCCATTAATCTGCCTCAGAATATTCCCCCTGCCTTTCAACGCATTTATCCTGTTGTTCTTGCTATTTCCTGAAGCAGTTCTGGAAATCTTTCGTGAGTGTCTTTATGAGATCTGATCAATAATACAGTGAGTGCTACTGCCATGTGTCATCCAAGAGAATGGCAGGCTTGTAAAAACATTACCATGTGTCCTCCTGCACCTTATTCTCTGGATCTGGGACTGTGTGATTTCTAACTCAAAAGGAACATGAAAGGTAAGTATTTTGAATTTATTAGGATATTGCCAGCACAGCTAAAGACACCACAAAGGACTTCAGAACTGCTTCAGAAAATGGCAAGGACAATGGGATAATTGTGTTCGGGGGGGGGTGGTTGAGGGAGATGAATGGCCATGTTTCTTTTACTGTAATATTTCTTTAAAATTTAAACACAAATAATGTATTTTCCTCAGACTTCTTATAAGGAGGTCAACATAAACAAAAGTAGTGAAATATTTGAGTTTGTTTTTTGAGGGGAATTAATGTATCAATGTCTAGGTCAATCAGTGGTTGCTATAGTTTCATTATTGAATAAGAATACTCATATTTTACCTAGCAATAGCCAATGTCTGTCTTCACAGGCTTACTACATTTTACTTGCTGAGTCTCACAAGTGCAAGTAATGTCTGACACGTGTGGTCTACTGGGTGTGGTGTGCCCAGGAGGTGAGCTGGCACTGTGCTATCTCCTCTCATACGTAGCAGTCCATTGTCACCTATGCAGTCTGCACTCAAGCACCATAAGATCAAGTCATGAAAAATAATGCTAAAAATCACATAATAATGTAAAAGTTTATCACTTTGTGGTACCATATTACTAGCTGTTCAAGGCCACATGCAACTGCAGGTTGGACATATCTGGTTGACACAAAGAGAAGACCACAGGCTAAGAGATGCGGCATGACTTCTAGTGTCAGTTCTAGCAGGAATATGTCATCTAAAGTCCTGGGTAATGGCAGTAACGTCCCACTCTATGCCTGTCCTTGTCTTTCAATAGAGCTAACACTACCTGCCCAATTTTCCCACCGCATTAAATGAATTTAATAATCTGAAATGAAAAAAGGAAAATCTGAGAAATGGCAGCAGAGTGGAGGGAGAAGAAAGACAATCATGTGAGGCAAGAAGAAAGATAAACAGGAGGCGGTTGATACCAGCACTGTCTTTCCTTCATCCTCCTTGGGAGCTATAAGCAGAGGGGAAGCCACAGAATGAGAGAAGATAAGAAACCTTTCTCACACCAGGAGGGAGAAAGGGAGGAGGAAGTATCCTCCAAGGGAAGGTTTGGCGTGCGGATCTGCTGCAAAAGCTAAGTAGCGATCATGCACAAGAGACCCCAATTACTAATCCAATTGGCATGAACCCCAGGGATGTATTTATCGTAATTAAATTCCCAGAAAGCAAAGGAGTTTGATATATAAGCTTCAGATCAGCAGAAAATATGAATTCATTTGGGAGGGTGTGCTAGACATAGCAGCAGGGAAGGTTGTGGAAGGATTCTATGCAGGAGGTTCATGGGACATCTTTGCTTTCTTGAGGAAATCTAATCATAGATGTAAGAGAGACTGTGACATATAAAAAGTTAGATTTGGTTTTGAGGTCTGGACTGTCCAATCTAAAGTGGAAAGGAAAGTTTTGCTTAGTTTAATTGAAGGACATCTTTGCCTTGATCATGTCTTATGTCTTAGACCTTAGATCTCAAGGTACAGGTCATGCAAAATTTTAGCTACTTGGAAAATATGTGGAAGGGGACCTGGAGAGGAGAGGGGAGTACAGTGGGGCAAAGGTGGAGTAAAAATTATCGACAAGCAATATGTTTGTACATTAGCTCCCCAAGATGAATGTACTTATATATCACAAACATAAACTTTGATCATTTTTTTTTGTCTTTTGGAGACAGGGTCTTGCTATGCAGTTCAGGCTGGCCTTGAGTTCACTTTGTAGCCCAAGCTGGTCTTGTAATCACAACAATCCTCATGCCTCAGCCTCCTGAGTGCTGGGATTACAGGTGTGCACCACCACACCTGGCTTACTAATGATAAAAACTGTTAGGTAAATACGGAAAATATGCTACACATCCACTAGGTATCAAAGTATATAGTACAGAATGCCTAAACATTTGATACTACAAACCCATCCTATCCTCCAGTAGTACCCTTAAGGACTGGGGACTCTTATTCCCTTCATTTCACACAGATGAGCAAAGACCAGGGTCCAAGATCCACATGTCTGTCCAAATGAGTGACTCCCACCCAGCACTGCAGGCTTCCCTAGTGCCAGGCTGGCCCTCTCCTAGATGCTCTTCAGCAAAGATGTAGGATGTCATTTTTATATAAGAAACAAGACTGAATACAAAGGACATGCATTATACAGGAAAGGACACAACTTGGGAGAGAACAGTCTATAGGAGAGGAAGTTTGCTGGTCTCAGAATTGAATACTTAAGGCCTAAACTGGGATATGTATGTAAAGACAGGGGTTGTAAAACATAACCCTGTGTTATAGTTTGAACCTAAAATGTCCCCAAAAAGTTTCCCATTTGGAGGTGGTGCCTGGTCAGAAGGGTGGGTCACTGGAGGTATAAGCAGAAGGATATATTCTTGCCCCCAGCTGCTCCCTTCTCATTGCTTCCTGGATGCCATTCAATAACCAGCTTTCCTTTGCCATGCCTTTCTGCCATGTTGTTCCTGTCTTGAAGCCAGCTAACCATGTACTAAACCCACTGAAACTGTGAGGCAAGAGAAATTTCTCCTCAAGTTGTGAGTGTTAGGTGTTATGTCTCAGTGATGAGAAAGCTCACTAATATACTCTCCCTCCCCAGATGTGTATTCAATACATAACATGCTTTATTGCTGGAATGAAGTAGTTCTTGATTTGAAGCCAATTTTTCTTCCCAGGGGACAGATTGCTCTGATGAAGTTATGCATATGCATATATCCCTGGCACCGAGTGTCCAGAGGGCATGGATGCAGCTAAACAGACTATAATGGATAGAACAACCTCTCACAGCGAAGGAGTATTTGATTCAGAGTGTTAGTGATGGTCAGGAAGAACACAGGTGCTCTCATCTCCACCTGAAGGCCTATTCCAATGCAGAATAGAAGTGAGCAGTAGTTTAAACTCTTTACTGAGCATGCAGTCTCTCTCTGTCAAAAGTAGTCTCTCCTTGGTTAGCATAAACCAATTGGGTAAATGCTCAGGGTTCCAGAGCTGTAATGCCCACCTATCACCCTCTACTAAAAAAGAGGATAGAGATTGACATGGGGCCTCTTCATGCAGCTCCACACTGGCCTGCCTCTATAGTAATGGATCCATATGTTCCCCACACCATCACTGAGCTCTTTCCTGGCACCCTAGAATTCAGTGAAGGGCTAATGAAATGTAGAGTCTTTTCCATCCTCCCAGTCCAGACACAATGTTATTCTCCACCCTGATGGCTTGGTCCCCTCTCAGTCGGTGCCCATCAGGTCCTGTGAGTGTCAACTCTAGCGTGCTCCCTGTCCCTGGATTAGACTGTCCACCTGCAGTCTCTGTCATGCGGACACCTTGCCGAGCACTGCAGTGGCCTCATGCAAATCTTGCTGCTTCTCAACATTCAGCTACCTTCCACGGCTCCACTGGGAGCATGTAGAATCTTCTAGATCTCTATATACTGAGTAATAGCTGAAAGAGAAGTGGTGTCTGGCTTCATATATACTTTTCTTTCTTTCACTCTCTCCCTCCCACCTCAGCATGCTCCACAATATCTTTTAAAGCACACAGTTCCATGGTTTTAATAAGCTCGCAGAGCTATACAATCACCACCATATCTAATTTTAGCACATTGTCATCTTGCCAGAAAGAAACTCCACATCCATTGGCAATCAGTTCTTAGCTTCCCTCACTCTAACCTCTGGAAGCCATTATTCTACTTTCTGTCTCCAAAGAGTTGCCTGCTCTGGATGCTTATACATAGAATCATACAGTATATCATCTTTTGTGTCCTTTCATTCAGAATAATGTTCTCAAGGATCATCTATGGTTTAGCATGTATCAGAATTCCATGCCTATAAATAGCTGAATAACGTTCCATCATATGTATGGACAACATTTTGCTTATACATTTACAGTTCATTGACATTTGGGTTGTTTCTACTTTTTGCTATTATGAATAGTACTGTATAAATACATTCATGTGCAGCTTTTCATATGTATATGGTCTTAATTACCTTAGGTATACTATTAGAAGTTTCATTGCTGGAAACACAGTGTCTAACTTTTTGAAGAACTGTGAGACTTTTCCAAAGTGGTACCATTTTATATGCCCAGCAGCAACGGAGCTGTAGCTGTGCATCCTTGCCAGTATTTGGATTGTCAGGGTTTTTTTCTTTAATTATAGCTGCCCTAGTGAGTGTGACAGGCTTCTCTTTTGATATATAAAAGGGATTTTGAAAATTAAAGTTTTCCAGCTCTAAAGGCTACTGCCTCCCTGAGTTCTTAAAAACATCTAATTTAGTGATTAGAGCCCTACAGTAAGGATATTTTAAAAAGAACCATATCTACCCTCTCCTGAAACACAGAAACACACCGATTATGTGACCAAAGGTTTCAAAGTGTTTCCTAGCACATTATGATTTAAAGAGAATAAGATACATTGGTTAAGTATTTTCAAAAATGTTTTAGCCATTACACTGGATGTGAGAGGAGAAAAGACCAGCATTAGGGATGGGAATGGATATGACCATGTGACTCCTAGAATGTATGTGAACAGGAAAATACACCAGATGTAACTTCATTGAGGGGTGACAGTAGAAGCCAGTATCTATTGTATCAAAGAAAACAATGATGGCGGTGTTGAAAGCAGCACAAATATGCCAACTACTTACAATTGGCCTAGAGAATTCTGAAAAGAAGGCTATTTACCAATCTCCTCTGGAAAGAAAAAGTTGCAAAAAAAACAGCAGGCTAGCAGAATTAAGAAGGAAATATTAGAAAAATAGGTGCTATATGATCAAATAAGAAACATATTGACTTTTCTAATTATGTTCTGGTAATGACTCAAATTATTTTTTTCCTAATAGAGAACATTTAATGTGGATATAGAAAAGATATACAAATTCCTACTAGAAAAGAGTGATACAAATTAATGTAATAAAGCAGGTCAAGGGAAGCAAGGTCTCCACCTTCTAAGATGTCAGGGTGTTCTGGGACCTGATATGAAAAGAAAAAAATGCCAAGGTCTCAAGAGCCCTGGCTTCAAGAGATTGTCTCAAGGTTGAACACTATGAAACTGGATTCCTGGGGAATTAGCCTACTGAGGAGATCTGCAGCCTGGCCCGCTGAAAGAAGAAGGCTTAATCAAAGTCTGTCTTTGTAGACTTAGTCAAGTTGGTCCTCCTTCTTGAGCCTTGGAATATTTATTCATCAGTTACATTAGAGATAATATTTAGTCCATAAGGTCATTGTGAAATTAAATTAAATGGCATGGCAGGCATTCAATTTATAAAAGCACTCCATATCACTGATTATAACCACAACACTGTCAAAAAAGACAGAAGGATATTGGAAGCTAGGTACTCTTGGCATTACTGAACGTAAACCACATCAAGTTAGCAGCAAACATCATGACCAAGATAGGGAAGACTGGCAGCAAGCATTATCCAGAGATAAGCAATGCATTTGGCTATGAAATATGGCAGAAAATGCCCACGGAGGGAGGTAGGTTAAGTATTTAGTATGGGTGAAGGAAGAAAATCCATATGCTTCCCCCCAAAATCTTGACATTCTCTTTCAGCCACAGTGTGATGGGCTGTGCAGTTTGACCTTTGGGATTCTGTGTGGGCACTTGGCAATGCTCTGCAGAACACACCCTTCCACCCCTCTATGGCCACGGTAGTCTCCTCTTTGTTCACCAATACTTGAAGCTTTGTGGGCCTCCTGGCTTGTTCACTTGCTATTTTTTGCGCCTGGAACTCCCTGCCCAGTATCTCTGCACAACTCAGGCCCTCAGTTCCTCCAGGCCTTTCCCCAAACATTGTTTTCTCACCAATGCTTTGTGACACTTTTGTTGACCATCCTGTTTACTGTGGCTCCCAGCACTCCCTGCCACCTTTCCCTGCATGTGGAATTCCTTCCCTTGCACCATCTGTCTAATATTCTGTCTAATATTAGCTTCCCCAGGGCAGGAGTTTACCTCCGTTGTTCACTGCTGAATATTCAGTGCCCTAAGTAGCATCTGGCACAGAGTAGCAGCTTAACATTTCTTAAAAGAATGATTTTGTTCAGTACCAGTGCAATCACATGTTTAGGATCAGAGGCAAAAAGAGTTCAGATAAAAAGAGTGGGAAGAGAAAGGAATGCGAGGGAAGGAGTGAGGCAAAGCCTCGCACAGGCCCGCTTCCACTGAGTGTCGCCTGTAAACTCACTGATAAGGTCTACAGATCAGTGATGACAAAAAGCACAGTTGATTACAGTTGCGTGAGGCCAGCCCAGGAAGTCTGATTCAGGTTAAGGGTCATTTTCACTCTGGTTTATTCTCAAAGCAGTAGATCCACAGCGCAAAAGATCAGATTGGATAAGGATGCAGGGGCGGAGTCCCCTGATTTCTGTAGCTAGCTGCTCACACAGAAGATATGTCTCCCAGGCCAGAGATGGTGGGAACAACCGGGTTGCTGTCTTTTATATCTTCAGTGTTATGGATTGAATGTCTGTACATGCCCATCAATATGTTAAAGCTCTAATGCTCAATGGAATGGTGTTGGAAATGGGGCCATTAAGGTTAGATAAGGTCCCGAGAGTGGGGCCATCATGAAGGGATTAGTGTCTTTCTAAAAAGAGATACCAGAGAGCCTGCTGGCTTGGCAGATGCTTATTGCTGTGTTTTACATACAGAAAATGCCAATACACAGATATGTGTAATATGCAAACACATTTTATAACAATGCAAGGTAATAAAAATAAAATAATACCAACAAAACTGATAATGTTTTCAAAGGGTTGCACACGCAAGGTCAGGCAAACATTGTCCTCGTCATTTCTCAATTATGAGGCATACTTATTGAATACATGAATAAATGTCGCATAGGTTACTTGATCTAAGTGAGGGCTCCCAGCAAAGAAACGAAGCACTTGAAATAAATGTCTTAAACGTTAGAATGTTAAAACTTAACCAAAAAAGTGCCCTGCATTAAAAACCATTTGCTTGTGAGAGAGGGCTGTGCCTTAGCACTGATTACCGCACAGTGCCTGGGGCCAGTGCTGGGGCTTGTACCACCACCTGCCCTTATGCCAAGTGACTGCATACTACCAAAGTATTGTAGTGCAAGTTTCTTGGTTTACCAGAAGGAAGAGCCATGGAAGCGAAGAATGAGTTGGATTTCAATCCTGACTTCGTGATGTACTATAGTGAAACTCTGGGCAAATCCCATAACTTCTTGCAACTTAATTCATTTGTAGCACAAGGAAAACAATGTCTACCCAATTGATCTCCTAAGATCCTATGAGGAGCCAAAAAGTGAAAGTGTTTTATATTTAGGGAACACTATTTTTGTCAGTGGCCATCATTACTGCAAAGTTTCCCCAAGTGTAGGCTGGGGACACATGTGCTAGGGAGGACCGTGTATGCC
>PVLD010030073.1:0-17289 GCA_004027595.1 Dinomys branickii
TTGTTTTTTTTTTTTTTTTTTTTTTTTCTGTTGTTGAGAGGATCAACAGTCTGACTAAATTTGCATGTCTGTATATGGGTCCATACATCTACAATTCGAAGATATCAATGGATAAAGCAACAACTACTGTTGAGACCATATCACCTTGTCTATAGATTAGTTGTGATTCTACTATTTTCTATGATAATGGGTATCTGTTTGTCAATATGTTTTTGTACTTTTATGTTTCTAAAATTAAAAAAAAAAAAACAAGTTAGCAGGAGAGTTACAATAGTTAATACATTGTGTATTGTTGTCTTCATAGTAGTTATTCAGAGTACAACATATAGGTGCGATATCTTGTCCAAACAATATTAGTACAAACTTTTCTTATCAATGAGCTAAGAGAAACTGGCTGTATAACTATCTTATGTATAAATATATTTTTCTTTTTCCTTTTCTTTCCCCTTTCCCCATCATAGTTTGTCTTTTCTTTTTTAATATTTTATTTTAAAGAGATAAAAATAATAACAACATAGACAAAAACAAAACAAAGCAAAAACAAAAATGATACAGGGCTTCAAAACAAAATGATAGGAATTAACAGAGGTTATTATACATTGTTATCTTCAATGAAGTTGCTCAGATGACCAAATGTAAGAATGCAAGATTGATCAAACCATTAAAGAGAATTTTAAAAAAGAAAAAAATTTGAAATGATAGTTTCACTAGACAAGATAGTAGGAATTCACCAATGGCTGTTATATTGCATATTGTTGTCTTCAGATTAGTTGTTCAGATTACCAGATGTAAGCAGGAAAGTTGGTAAAAAGTAAAAAGGCATTAACCATTCCTTTCAATAGACCATTAGACATCAGCAGTACAATGATCCCAGCTATCCTTCTGTATACATAGATATTTTTCCCTTCCTTCTTTTTTTCTTTTTCTCTTTTCTTTCATCCCAATTGTTCCTTCCTTTAAGCAATTTCTTTCCCTTTTATGGTATCTACTGTACATTTTGGGTTTTATTTACCTTTTCAAGTTCTTACACTAGGGAGACAATGCAAGGTTTACAGGTGTGGGTCCAATTTATTTCACTTATGAGTATGGTCTCAAGTTGTATCCATTTACCTATAAAAGCCTCAAGTTTACCTTTTTTTATAGCTGAGTAATACTCCATTGTATAAAAATACCATATCTTTTTTATCCATTCCTCAGTTGATCAGCATTTGGGTTGTTTCCAAGATTTAACTGTGGCAAATCTGTGCTGCTATAAACATGGGTGCACATATATTGCTGTGGTATGATGTTTTTAATTCTGGGAAAATATCCAGAAGGGAAATAGCTCGGTTAAAAGGAACTTCCAATCCTAGTTTTGTGAGGATTTTCCACACTGATTTCCACAGTGGTGTCTTTGCTTTTGAACAGTGTCTTCCCAATTCACAATATTTATTGTACATTTTGGATCTTATTTACTTGTTTAGTTTCTCACACTAGTGAGACAATACAATGTTTACACATATGGGTCTGATTTATTTCACTTACATGTATGGTCTTGAGTTGCATCCATTTACCTATAAAAGTCCTAAGTTTATCCTTATTTATTGCTAAGTAGTATTCCAATGTATAAAAAAACCCCACATATTTTTATCCATTCCTCAGTTGGTGGGCATTTGGGTTGTTTGTAAGATGTAGCTATTACAAATTGTGCTGCTATAAACATGGGTGCACATATATCACTGTCTATCACCTTGCACTTTATAAAGTCAAAATGGATGAAAGATCTAACTATTAAAATAGAAACATTAAATTTACTGGAAAAGATAACTGGTAGAAATCTTGAAGACATAGGGTGGGCAGAGACTTCATGAACAAAGCCCGGAGCACGCAGGAAACATTACACAGAATCCACAAATGGGGCCTCACCTTATTTAAAAGCTTTTACAGAACAAAAGAAATCGCCAACAGAGTGAAAAGACAACCCACACTGTGGGAAAACATTATAGCCAGTTGTCTCTCAGAGAAAGGGTTTATATCTAGAACATACAGAGAATTGAAAAAAATGAGATACTACCCCCCCCGGCAAATTCAAAGACCCAATCCAAAAATGGGCATCTCAGATGAATACACACTTCTCAGATGAAGAGATACATGCAAATAAATGCATGAAAAAAATGCTCATTGGTTCTTTAGAAAAAGTTTCTTATAGACATCGTATGATTATGACCCTGCTTTTTAGTTCAGTCTGAAATTCCTGCTTTTTAATGGGGCTGTTTAGGTAACTTATGATTCATGTGATTCTTGATATGATTACTTAAATTGATCATCTTACTATTTTTTGTCCCATCAGTTCTCTGTTGCTCTTTTTCTCTGTTCCTGCCTTCTTTTGCATTGTGAGTTTTAAAAATTATTCTATTTATCACCTTTGTTTGCTTAAGCTATTGTTTTAATAGTTCATTTAGGGTGTGAAATAAATGCCATTTCATTAGATAAGCAGTGAAATTTTTCTGCTGTGTTACTGCCTCCTAAAACTTTTATAGTAGTAACACTGTAATATTTATTATGTTTCAGGTACTTTTATCACTTTAAGTACATGAGCTCACGTAATCCAAAATGGACTCCCATTTTATGTGGGTGAAAACTGAGTCCTAAGAGGTGCAGTAATACTTGCTCAAGATTACACAGCTAGTACCTGATTTTGCCTACATTAAATCTCTCTGTAGCTCTGACCCTATGAGTCAGGGAATTCATAGTGGTGATCTGAATTAATATTATTGTATGTTTTAACTACCTCCTTTGCAAATTTAGTTTTGTGTTACTGTTTTTATTATTGTTCTCTTAACTCACAAACCTATTTGTGGCAGCTTAAGCATTAAGGATATCCTTGCATTTTTATTTTTATGTGATTTGGAAAATTGCCGTACCGCATGGCCCTCTCAGTTCCTGCAAAGTAATCCATCAAATAGAAATCACAGCATTCATTGTTCTAAATATTCTTCCACTGGATGCTATCTTTAACTCCATCATCTTTGAGGTTCTTTCCCAATTGAGCAGTCTGCAGTTTTAAATTTTCCCTAGAAATGATTAATAAAAGTTAAAATTTGTTCATAATGTGATTTCTTTTTGTGGTACCAGGGATTGAACTCAGGACCTTGCACTTGCCAGGCAGGCATTTATGCTGCTGAGCTATAGCCCCAGCCCCCTCATAATGTTTTCATGTGATGTTTCCATTTAATGTAATGCACATTTTCTTTTTGTCAAGATGTTACACCAAAATAATTAAATTACTGAATGATTTTAGCTAACATGAATGTATTTTAGCCAGTTGATATCAAAGTGTGGGCCACAGACATCTGGCTGTGGTTGTGAGTTGTCTTTGAGACCCTTTTGACAATATGATGAGACAAAACTATCATCATAAAACACTAACAAGATATATGCCTGTCTTGGTTACTTTTTCCTCATTGCTGAGACAAAATACCCAACACCCAAAATGAAGGAAGGAAAGGTTTATTTAGCTTACAGTTTGTGGAGGTTTCAGTCCATACTTGGCTGGCTCAGAGGCAGAGTGGCATATGGCAGAGGGCAAATGTCCATGGCAACAGAACACAGAAAACCACAAGAGCAAAAGGGAGGAATGGCTGCAAGCATCCTCTTTTGCTCCCTTACCTTGTAAGCAGCCTAGCCCCACCCAGGGGGCATGTAGTTCTCACACAGTGTCCATGCCCTCTTTCACTGGCTCCGGATGTGGTACAAAGTAAGCATCCTGGCTTCCTCCTGAATTACTTAGCCAAACTTCTAGACTCCCCAAGTTGATACAATGTATCAACTGTAACATTGTACCCCTTGTCAACTTGGCAACCAGACACATTTCCTTAAACCAGTTTCCAGACACAAAGATGTGCTTAGACCCATAACACTTTGCCCCATACAAACGAAAATTAAACACTTCCAACATTTAAAGGCACACAGAAAAGTTACCATTCCAAAAGGCACCAATGGGAATATAGAGCATTGGGACCAAAGCAAGTATAAAATCCAGCAGGGCTAACATTGTGTCCTATAATTCCACATCCAGCATCTGAAGCAACTTGTGGCACACTGTGAGCTCCAAAGGGCTTGCGCGAGTCCACCCCACGGCCCTTCTGGTGGTTACAGCTCCCACGGCTTCTCTCTTAGCTCCACTTTGCCCTCTCCTTGCAGCTTTCCTCAGATGGTCCACGGTCCTGTCTTTTCTAAACTTCCGAGGCCTTCAGGGCACCTTTTGCTTCACACTGACAGCTTCACACACTGCCCTCTCAAGGGCACACTGCCTGGCCTCCCAGGCCTTCTGAAATCTGGGTGGAAGCCTCTTTTACCTCAGAACTCTTGCATTCTCCATGCACCCAAAGCCAGGGCCACGTAGATGATGCCAAGGTCTGCTGCCACCTGGAGCAGTAGCCAAACTTTCCTCTCTCTTAGCCATAGGGGTCGAGTGCCTGGATTGCTGGGCACACTGAATTCAATGCTGACAAACAAATTCTCTATGCCGCCTCCATTCTGGAACCTGGTGTGGCCGCCATTCTGGAACATGGCGCTCTTTGGCTTCCTTCTCAAGGCAAGGTCTTTCACCTTTGCAGTTTTGAGACTGCAAAGGGTGGAGACTTGCGCTGCTTGTGATGCCCTCAGGCCATCTATTCCATTCTCTTGTTCCTTCTCCGCAATAGAGAGCTCCTCAGCCTTATCTTTACAGTTCACAGTTTTACTGGAGCTTCCTTTCTGGCCAAACTCACAACATTTTAAATCATCCTGCTGGGCTCTTTGCTCTTGATTGTCAATATAAATCTGGCTAAAAGCCCCCAAGAATAGCCATGCCACTGCCCCAACATTCGACTGCCTTGAAATTTCTTTTGCCAGATTAATCAGTTCACTGCGGCCCTTAATCTCAGTCTTAGGCAAAGTCTCTGGACATGAGCAAAATGCAGACAAACTTTCTGCCACACTATAACATACATCATCTGGAGTCCAACAACCAGTGTAGTCCTTCCCAACAGAAACCTCCCGAACCTGGTCTTTACCAGCAGGATTTCTATCAACCTTCTGGTCATCCGAGCTCTGACCAGACATCTCCAAACCTTTCCAAACTCTTCCCACAAGCAATTTCTGAAGGCTTTTGAACAACATGGTCAGGTTTAGTAACAGCAACGACCCCACTCTCGGTACCAAATTCTGTCTTGGTTACTTTTTTCCTCCTTGCTGAGACAAAATACCCAACGCCCAAAATGAAGGAAGGAAAGGTTTATTTAGCTGACAGTTTGTGGAGGTTTCAGTCCATACTTGGCTGGCTCAGAGGCAGAGTGGCATATGGCAGAGGGCAAATGTCCATGGCAACAGAACACAGAAAACCACAAGAGCAAAAGGGAGGGATGGCTGCAAGCAGCCTCTTTTGCTTCCTTACCTTGTAAGCAGCCTACCCCCACCCAGGGATACAATGTCCATGCCCTCTTCCACTGGCTCAGGATGTGTACAAAATAAGCATCCTGGCTTCCTGCTGAATTAGCCAAACCTCTAGACTCCCCAAGTTGACACAAGTGTGTCAACCGTAACGATGCCTTCTTCACTATGTTGACATTTGGACTGATGGTAAACAGGCTGATGGGGAAAATCATGCTGGTTTAGCAGGAACACCGGATTGTACTTAGTGGTCGTTATATTTTTCACCATAGTGCATACACAGGAAAAAAAAGGCAATTTCACTTAACTTTCTTGATGAAACAGCACTTATTAGTTTCATTAAATATTGACCCATGATTACATGTGTTTTTAATATTCTACGTGATAAAAGAGGAGGCATCTATAAAGTACTTTGCCAAGTAAGGTATGATGGCACATGTCTACAATCCCAGCTTTTCAAGAAGCTGAGGCAGAAGGATACCAATTCAAGCCCGGCCTGGGTTACCTAGCAGGACTCTGTCTCAAAGTGCAATTTTAAAAAGGCTGGAAATATGGCTAGGCGGCAGAGCACTGGCCTTCCAGGCGCAAGGTCTAGGGTTCAGTTTTGAGTACTGGGAGGGAAAAGCGCTTCCTCATTCCTGTACAATGACGTTGTCTTGTGGAAAAGCCCTGGTTTGCTTGTTTGAGTTGTGAGCAACTCTTTTTTTTTGAAAGAACTGACAGATAAATAATGGTTACTGAGACTTGTGTATTTGGAAGGCGTTTTCTCAAAAATGAATTAGGTCAGCCTGTCGCTATAAGACATACAATTGACAGTATGTGTTGCCAATGCTAAAATTTATGAATTTACTTGAAAGTGAAAATTAGAATGCTGGAGAACTTGTATCTGTTGCCATGAATATGACAGCTTCCCAATACTTACAAACCATTCTGGTAAATTGGTAATAACATTTGCAAATAGTATTTTAAAAATAGTTTGCAAAGTAAAATGGATCAACATTTTACTGTTGATCTGTATAACCATCTGTATAACCTTTTTAGCCAGGCATGGTGGCATATGCCTGTAATTCCAGTACTCGGGAGGCTGAGGCAGGAAGCAGAGGCCAGCCTGGGCTACATAGTGAGTTCAAGGACAGCCTACACTATATAGCAAGACTGTCTAAAAGAACAAAAGGAAACAAAACAAACAAACATATATATAACTAATGCGTGGTGTTATGAAATCGTGTAGGGATAAAAGTACAAGTTGAATTGTAACTGAGTAGAAGATACTTACTGATGTGGTTTCCTATTCTACATGGTATTACTTGTCAGGTTTTGGTATATCAGAAGGAAACATCCTTGTTTATGTGCAAATGCTACTAAAATGCTCCTTCCTTCCCCAAATACATACCTGTAAGAACACTTTCCTATGTTCAACCAAAATAGCTCTTTGCCAATTCAGTCCAAAAGTAGGAAGAAAAAAGTAGATAATGAGAATCTAGCTATTTTTATCAACCCAGACATTAAAGAGACATTAAAGACATTAGCAAAAATGTAAAACAAAGCTACTTTTCTCACTGATGTCTTTTCTATTATAGCGAATATAGTCACTTTCAAGTTTTAAAATGTTACCAATAGTAACATACATTGAATTTGTTATTTGTTATGAATTAAAAATTAAATAGCTTTAACGTTCTCAGTTTTAGTTTCTAAAATAGTACATTGTGGAGGACCACCTGGGCTGCTCTCCTAGCAGGAGCAACTGCCTCCATTTTGGCTGAGCCTGAGCTGGCTGGGACCTTTTCCTCATCCCTTCAATTGGCTTTGAGCAGTGCATGCTGGTCTGGCCAAAGTGCTGGCGGTAGTCTCTGAAGAAGACAGGCGCGATTGCCGGGACCCCCCCACCCCCACCCGCGTTGTTCCCATGTGTGAGCCGGTCTGAGGCAGGACGTAGAGGCAGTGCTCCATGCTGGGATGGAGCAAAAGGTAGAGGATATGAATTCCTGGGGCTTGAAAGATCACACATCATAGCTGAATTACCGACCCCCAAACAGTAGATGCTATCTCCGCTGTGTTATGCAGATTACTCTTTCTGCATAGCGTTCTCTGTGCATATTGCAGAGGTGATTTCATGCCTTCTACCTATCCCAGCTCATGGCACTCACCTACTTCCCACCACTCTCACAGTCACTCATCCTTAAGATGAATTAATAAAACCTAGATTCAGCCCGGGGTAAAGGCCTTGTCCTGGATAGCCATGATTGTGGCTGGACTCAGGACCCCCTTGGCTCCCCATAAGTAGAAATATGACTTAGTGTCTTTATTCTCGCCATGGTTTGCACGGAAAGTGGTAGATTGGAATTAACTCATTACAATTCCAATAACTTTTCCATGGGATTATAAATATAAACCCGTGGGCTGTGATGAGGACTGGGAAGGGCTCTATAGTATATGTTGATAGCTATAAACCACATAAATACTGTAATGCTTTTTGGCATCCTTAATAATTTTTAAAGCTCTATATAAAGGGATTCTGCATCCAAATTATTTGAGAACTATTGGTGCAGGTCCCCCAGACCCCTCAAGCCCTGTTTTCTACCTGCCTCTCTTTCAGTCCATGGTGGATGTTGATTCACCACGGGGAATGCAGGAAGGAGGAGGCTATGATCCTCCCCTGCCTCCTTGGGTCAATTCACTGAGAAACAGAGAGGTTGATGTGTTAGGGAGGGGTGTATTTGGAAGCCTTTGTTATTTTCTTCTTACAGTCCAAGTAGACCCAAGTGGTATAGGTATCTCTCCAATGCCTGGCCCCATAATCGTGTCTGTTATCATAAAGGGAGAGATTCTCCACCTAGAGGAGAGAGTGGGAGAAGTTGGCTAGTAGACTCAGAAGAGAAGAAAGCAGGTATGCAGAAGGGATAGAGATAAAAGACAGAGAAAAAGCATAAATTCCCAGGGTTTCCCATGATGTCCCAGTCCTTGAGTCCAGGATGTGCCTCTCATAGGCTTGGGCTCTGAGAGAGCCCAGTGTCAGGGTATGAAACCCTACCTTTTCCTTTAACCTACTTGAGTGAGTTTCTTTTCCTGGCAAGCACGTTGAATCATTTATAGCTAATAAAGTAGGACACATGTGATCCATTATCAAACTCTGTAAAGTTTATGATGTGCTATACATTTTAGAGTCTGATTAGGCTAAAAACACAAAGCCAAAGTTTCCTGGAAATGCAAAGATACTATTTCTGTATTGAAGTTGAAAAGGAGAATTACCATAGGCTACACATGGATTAATTACTATCTTCAAAGAATTAGAACTCTATTAAACATTCTTACCACAAAATTATGCTGAACAAAATTTAATCTTTCTGTGACTGTTCAAAAGAATTTAGAATCTTATAGTACTCCAGGGACATTACCATTTTGTAAATTGCACAAAAAATTCTCATTATTTCAGCTTTCTGGTAGTTTAGATTCAGAATAAATGGGAATTTACTGTAATACTTTGAATTATTAAGTTCTTAGGGAGCTCAAAGTACTTCAAATATACATGCATTATATCACTTATCTTTCTCATGAAATTTACAAATGGAAACAGTAATGGGTGGATTCAGGATACAAAGTCATGTTTTTTGAAGTTTTAGTGAATAATTCTTCCCATTTGGCTATTCTGAGCTGTTACTGGTTTACCTTTCTATTTCAAGATATATCATTATTAGCTAAAGCAAGCAACAAGGAATCTGGGCTGTAATTCTGTTGGGCTATTAAGTATTTAGTGACTTAATTGTAGGTTTCAGCTCATAAATTTTCAGGTGAACCTAGATATTGCAGTTTTTTCCATCAAAAACTCAAACATAATGGTAAAAAATCCAATATATTTACATTTACTTGTTGTCGTGGAACTAACAATAAGTACAATGTTTTAATTAACATTTTTAGCTCTGGCCCTCAGTCTCAAACTCGTACTATCAAGCTTTCTATTTAAGTATCATCTATAGCTAAATATAATATGTTTAATATACAAATGACCCTTTTGCCACCCCACCTCCCTTCTACATGTCTCTCTCCCTTAAAATGTAATTAGTTTCTTTCTGCTACTAAAAACATTTAATGCTCTCAGAAGCCAAAGCTTATTTCTGCATCTCCTGCTGCTTTGGAGTGTCTGCACCTTTCCTCCTGCCAGTTAGCATAGATAATAAAGTGAACTACAAGAATAAATCTTCCATTTAGGAAATATCAATTTGTACCAGGTCTAATCTAAAAGATTAATATGGAGCATGTGGTACATTCAATAGGAAAATGGCCTTTAAATATTAATACTAGATAAATACACTCACTGCTATCTTTGATCATTTATAAGTGATATACTTCTAGGAGGAAGTAAACCATGCTTTTCTTTTATACTCTTGCTCAATTACATTATACAGCAACATGTAAGACAAGGCTCCATTTTCCTATTGAATTCTGACCAGAGGAAGTGAAAAATGTGGGTCCAGTTTCAACCTCATTGCCTTCCAGCCTTGATTTGCGTCTTACCTGGTGCCTGATCCTAACTGGTGCTTTCCAAATTAAATGTATATTTCTCAGACCAATATCCTAAGTGGTAATGTTCCAACAGTCCAAATGTGGATTACCAAAACAAACATTTGTTTCTCTAGTAAGTGTTTTCACACAAAAGCATTTGATTCGCGTGGTGTAGCAAACAAACATTTGCTCTAGGCAGTTAAGGCGGCCAAAAGTTCCCGCAGAAACATTTCACAAGCTGGCTGGCATCGCACCCGGAGCAGGGCTCGCTGATGTCCGAGTGCCTGGGAAGACGGTGGCTGACCACCAGAGTCCTTTGCAAGACACTGGGGCCATTAAGATGCTTAAGCATTTTCAAGACATATCTTTTAAGGAAATCTGCTTCTAGTTATGATGTTTCCATTAGAAAATATCTTCATGTCCTCACAGTGCTTCATTTGCTCATAAAGTTCAGCCTTTGATGTAATCACAGAACCAAAGTCTTAGGAAAGTTCCCAAAGCCAGTTTTCATATAAAAACATTCTCACAGTTCAGGAGTTCTTATTTATGCAGCAGCCCAGGAGAGTTCATTACATAAATAGTCCTATTACTGCATTAAAGCCTATTTTCTCTCTTGAACAAGATGTAGATTATTTGTGTAAATATATTTTTCTTAAGTGCATATCTACTTCACTGTCAAGATACAGCTTCTACATAAAAATCCTCTTGTTTTTCATATTATTTAAATGATTTTGGAATGAATCAATATTTCTGAGGAAGTGATTTACTTAAATACATGTTCTTTAAAGCACAGGGAAATTGATTCTTAACTTCTGCTCTAAAGAGATAGTATCCTAGCAACTGGGTCAAGATTGATTCTTTGGCTAGTTCTAAACGAGAACACTTACTACCTCACTTAAAAGCAAACAAAGAGCATTTCTTAGAGGAATGAACAAAAGAAAGAAAACACATGCACACAGAAAATACCATTTAGAGTGTATTTAATATAACACATGTCAGTTTAGGTCTCTGCCTAACTAACTTGCAAGAAGATTTGGTTGAACACCTTCTGTAGGTGTGATTGTCTTTGGTATTAATGAGATTGTGCAAGCAGAACAGACAGCAGGTTGAAATCCTCCTAATAACAGTGGATGTGGCATGAGTTATGGACTAGCGCCTACAGAAATAACTTCAAAACAGAAAAAAAAAATCGATGGAGGTCCAACCCAGGTTTGTCTGATGTTAAAATCCAGTGTAAACTATAATGCCTTTACATGGGAAGCCAACAATATTCTTTGTCTTTAAGAAACTTCCCATCTAACTGTGAGGAAAACATATCAGTAGGGTGAGGGAGCCACCTGAGAGAGTAGATGTGCTCGTGTTAATAACATGGAACTGACGGACGCTTGCCATTATTGAGCTTTATACTTGGTGGCAGGGGCTGTGCTGAGAACCTGACATCTGGAAAAGATGGAGCTTGGGGCTGGATCTTGAAGCGGGCGGGGAGAAGAGGAAAGCAAGGAGGGAGATTCCTTCTGGAAGACGCAAAAGCACAACAGAGGCGTGAGGTGGGGAAATGCTGAGACCTGACCAACTTGGGGAGCCAGCTTCGTGTTGGAGAGTGGCACTGAGCTTTCGGTGGGTCCAGATTATGGAGGACCCAGCACTTCCAGCTGAGTTGCAGAAGAGACCAAGGAGGGAAAGAAATAGGGGCTGAACAGGTGGTTGAGTACTGGGACAGTTCCCCTTATACTTTTGGACAAAGGGAATATACATTTCATGTTGAAATAGCTTCTGCCAATGTGTTTCAAAAAGTTTACTGTGTGCAGCACTGATAGCTGCTTAAGTTTTCTCAGTAGTTGCATTTTCAAACATTTTAATATTTGCTAATTTATCTTGATATCTTCTGTTTTTTAACTTGTACTTTTAATTTTTGATATCTACTTAGACATTCACAGTCTCATTTGCATTTATTTTTCTTTGATTTGCATGTTTGCATCCCCTTTCTTATTTAAGTAGTTTGGCTTTTTTGTTATTTATAGAAGCTTTAAAATATGCTATTATGAGTCCTCTCAATTTGTTTAGCATGTATTTGCATTTTTCATTTGCATTGTACTATCCTATAACTAGGATTAAAGTGTTTTTTCCATATAAAGTTTTTAATATTATGTAGCTAAAGGTACAAGTCTTTTTAAAAAAATCTAGGTTTCATCTGCCTGAGAGGAAATGCCAAAATTTTAAAAATATTTCAATATTTTCTCCTACTACTTAAAAATTTTTGATGCTTTCATATTTACATATACGTACATTTGATCCATCTGGAACATAATTTGGTTTAGGGGTAAAGCATAAATTTGTTTTCGTTTTTGCTACTGATTTGAAATGCTGAATTTCACTGTTAATTTTCTATGTATGATATAGTTTTGGTCTCTGTTCTGTGTCTTTGTGGTGAGAAGGCCCAACATTGGTGTAAGCTCTGTCTTTCTATTTTAAAAATCCTGATACTCACAATAAAGCAGTAAGGATAGGCATAGAATCATAACAAGAAAAATGCTTGACTCTCTTCTTGCATTAAGGCATGTTACCCAATCATTGTACTTCAGGTTTTCCATCTTTAAAGTGAGTGATTAGATGTGAAGATATAATAGATTTCTAGATGTAGTAGTTAAAACATTACCTACCACAGTGTTAACATTTATAAAGGTATCCACTAGCACCATCATAATTTATCCCCTAGATTTTCTTGCTTTCCCCTCTCATTCTCTGGATCATTTTTAAAAATATCTCTAAGAAACCTTATCAAGCGATTCCCTAAGCATAGTTCCCTTCCTGTGAAGACTTCTGATGCCAGAAAATTATTTTTTTTCCCCCTCCTGGTACATAGCAAGCACTCAATAAATGACAGTCACTGTTCTAGTTCTAATTATTGTTTCAGGAGCAGCAGTGGTGCAGATTCATCATTCTTAGACATTGCTTTCCTTCTCTGTAAGGGACCTGAGAAGAGGGAGCAGAGAGAAAGCTGATGCTGGGCATGGGCCAGGGAGAGGAGTGGGCACCTGAGCCTCTTAAATTCCTTTGTGACTCAGTCTTTCTTGCCTCACAGACCACTGTCCTTGCCTTTGAAGAGCCGTGGTGGGGACTAGAGGAGGGCTGTCCTAACTTTGCATTTCAGTCACGTGCTCAGAACTCTGGAGAAGATCATGCTCGCAGGACCCGCATTGAGTTAGGAACTGACACGGAGATACTCGGTTGTTAAAGACCTCAGAGGCCAGCAGGCAACACTCATCAGTGATCCCTAAATTTTGTGCTCAGAACCCTAAATTTCTTTTTTTCAAACTGTGTACCTCATGTCAGATCTTAGGTTAACATCTAAAATTTTTAATCATAAGCTTAGTGATTTTTAAAAGAGAAGTTTATAGTAAAAGGTGAATCATCTTAATGATAAAAGTTTATATCACCCTATAATATTTAAACCCATAGCAATGTGTTTCTTAGTACAAGGTATTGAATTCAGGGCTTCACAAATGCTAGGAAAGCACCCTACCATTAAGCTACAGCCCCAGCCCTTTTCATATTTCATTTAGAGATAGGAACTCCACTAAGCTTCCCATGCTGGCCTTGAACTTGACCTTCCTGCCTCAGCCTCCCAAGAAGCTGGGATTACAGGCATATGCCACCATGCCTGACCCCCAAAGCAATTTGATACCATCATCCACCGTGAAAAACATACACACAAAGTTGTTACTTGATATACAGAAATTTTACTTTTTTTCTCCATAAATTTACATTGTAATTTCTCTTACCTTAAAAAATCATATTCTAATACTGTTTGCTTTTAAGTGTTTTTTTTCTTTACCTCATTGGATTTTTGGTGACATAAATAAAAATACAAATTGAAAGTTTATTTCCTGTGACCATAAAGAAGTAGGTATTCACAAAATCTATGTCCTGGAAAAATTTATCAAAACAACCTAAATATACTTTTAACATTTTATGAGAAATAATTAAACATAAGTTAGAATTTTATTAAAATGCATACCTACATAAGATAGGTATGGTTTTATTATTCCAATTAGCTCATGTGTGCATGGATGGATATTAATGCTAGAATAAGGTGGGGTTCAGCACCAACTCTATTCCCATTTTTACATTTATAGCTATAGAGAAACTGGAATGTAAAAATAAGTGGGAGCTATAGATTTAGCTCAGTGATGCAGCGCTTACCAAGTGTGAGTGAAGCCCTAGGTTCCAAGCCCAGCACCACCGCCAAAAACAGAAAAGGAAAGGAAAAAAGAAAGGAATAGGAATCCTTTTGCTACACCAGCACTTTGAATTACCTAACTGGCGCCCAGAAAATAGCAACACCTTGAGGCATTGCACCGTAGTAAGACCTGAGAGGCAGAGAGTGTGTGCAGTTTCTTCAGTTTGCAGTTGGCTTCTTGGGAAGCGGAATGTGGGGAAAGATAGGGATCAAGTGGGGATCAAAGACAGGATTTAGTAGGGATCAAAATCTGTGAAAAGAAAGGAGAGGAAACAGGCCGGGACAAGAAGACACTAGTGTTCTCTGGACCAGCCCGTGTGAGACTCACCATCTCTCTTGCAGAGCTGCCAGTCAGGTTCTCCAGAGACACGACCCATAGCATGTAAATGTGCATGATGGGTTTACCTTAAGGAGCTGGCTCACACACTTGAGAGTCCTGACAGCCCCAAACTCCATAGGGCAGGCTGGCAAGTTGGAAATGGCAGAAATTAATGCTGCAGCCTCAAGGCAGACTTTTCTTCTTTTCCTGGAAACCTTAGTGTGTGCTTTTAGGAATTTTCAACTGGTTGAACAAGCCCTGCCCACATTAAAAAGAAAAAAAAAAAACCTTCTTAAAGTCAACTGACTATGGATGTTAACTGTATCTACAAAATAACCTTTGGACAACACATAGATTAATGTTTACGTAACTGGTTATTGGAGCCAGACACGTTGACTTTTTATGGAAGAACGTGGAAGTGGAAGGAACCATGCAGGTATGCGGCTCAATAGCACCTCACAGCACAGAGGAGGAGAATGAGGCCCGGAACATGAAGGTCACTTGAAAAGCCACTCACAAACCTCCCAGTGCAGTACTATTCCGCTATTCCCTCTGAGGTCGGTTGGGACAGTTCCCTCACTTTACAGTAAGATCTAGAGAGATGAAGCTGTGGCAAATGTGACTCTTGGAGAAGAGCCTTTCTCACCACTTGTCGTTCATTGCCTTTCACCCAAGGAAGAGATGATTGCGCTCCAGCAGTGAGGGTTATTTTCCTTTCAGATATCTTCTCTCATAGGAACTAATTTCCATATCACCGATTTCCTATAAACGTGTAATGGTCAACCAAACAAGACCCAAAACAGTACACCTAATTGAAAGTTGAGTTAGTTGGATGCTAATCCATGCTTTTCCTAAAGATTTTGTGCACATTTACTAGTTATATTTCTAGAGAAGCAAGAACAAGAATTAAGCAGCGCCTTCTTGGTGGATCAGCTTTTGAACTCTTCCCTTTCTACTACACCAGTTCTCTGCAAGGACAGCAGGAGTGGCTGGCTCTACTTTAGTAACTCATAACAAAGGGAATCTCAACTCTGGTCAGTCTGATATCACAGCAAGCACACTGCTGGGGGTTACTCAGAGAAGTCATGTTTTCACATCACTTTTTCCTATCATCTGCTTCCAACTCAGCCCCTCCTAGTCATAGGTCAGAGGAAGAGCCCCTATAATCACACCCTTCTGTTTTCCAAGTATGGGTCTCATTCAACCTAGTATGCATATTTACAGCCCAGCATGTTCAAAGATAATGCAGCACACAGTAAGGTTTTGAAAGCAGGCCAGCGTGAGGCTGAGGAAGAGAGAGAGCCAGAACTGTTTCTGCTTTCCGAGGTCAAGGAGGCGAGTGTATGGGAAGAGGATGGGTAAGCAAATCCTTTCTTTTCCTAAGAGCTCTTCTGTGATGAAGCCTTAACTTTCATTTCCAGTGGAGACTGGACACTTCTCATATATTCTGTGTACTATTTGAAGAGCCCTTCAAATAAGGGTTTTTTTGTTATTGTTTTTGGTGGTGGTGATGAGACTGACAAAAAAATATTATCTACTTACAGGGTTAGCTGAAAGAAATAAAAATCCTGGGACCCATATTATCTATATCTCCTCCTGTTCTCTCTGTGCCTTTTTCAATCTTAATTTAAATTACCCACAAAGGGACGTGCTGTATGAGTGCAGCAGGGGCACGGAGCTCACTGCTGCCCTCACAGAGAGGAGGGAAGTCAAGTTTTGGGCACCACGTGTCCTCCGAAAGGGCAGTGAAGGGAAAATAACTTAGCAGATCCTATTTATTTTCACTGCTAAGGCATGATTCTCTTCCACAGAATCAAAGCTTAAAATCCTGATATCAAATTTGACAATACCAAATTCTTTATTTTCCAGGATAAATGGGTTTGGGAAATGGCCAGTGGAATTTTCCATTTCAGTTAGCCACCATGGGGAGTTTACACTGTTGCACAACTGCAATTAAGTTTAGTAAAGATCACGATGGAAAATTAATAAAAGCTCAGTGCAGCCCAGCCTGTTCAAGTAATTGTCAATTAAGGCTACAATCAATACCGAGGTAATAGCTCATGAACGAGGGTAGCTGGGTACTTACTTCATTAATGTTGCAAATCGATGTCAAGCATTTGGGAGTAAGTACAGAAGAATAAGCTCATGTATTGGAGGTAATCAGAGCGGGGGAGCTTGCTGGCTGAAAGGAGACATGGGGAGCAGAGTCTGCATACAGACACATGTTGGGGAGCAGCCCATGCCGATTCACAGGGGGTCTGGTTACTAGAAGGCAAAATCTCCCTTCTCTTTTCCAGTGCTAAAATAGTTTGAAAAATCTGTGCCCTCGTCTCTTTTCCTGTCCTTGAGACCCTGATCCATTTGGACTTATTTTCTCTGCCTGTTTGCTTTCTTTTTTTTTTTTTTTAATTTTATTTTAAAGACAAAAGAATGGAGACATATGAACCAGAAAAGCCATAAACAATACAGAAAATACAAAGTTATACAGAATATAGTAGGGAATTAGAACTAGATGTTGTATTGCATAGTTATCTTCACATTAGTTAACACAAAAACATTAAAGGAAATACCAAATTATAGATAAGATAGTAGGGAATTTGCACTGGATGCTGTATAATGTAAAGTTATCTTCATTTCTGCTAATACAGAAACGACTGAGGAAATACAGAATTATAGAGAACATAGAAGGGAATTAGCTCTGGATGCTGTCCTACATAATGTTACCTTCATCTTTGTTACTCAGGTTACACAGATGATGGCCCTTTTGATCAGTTCGTTTCTTCTCCTCCCTCATCTCCGTTGCCCTACCACTCAATCA
>PVLD010030074.1:0-17287 GCA_004027595.1 Dinomys branickii
GCTATATGCCTGTACTACCTCCCCGCCACGACTGAGGTGCGCTATACGCCTGTACTACCTCCCCATCACGACTGAGGTATGCTATACGCCTGTACTACCTCCCCGCCACGACTGAGGTGCGCTATACGCCTGTACTACCTCCCCATCACGACTGAGGTGCGCTATACGCCTGTACTACCTCCCCGCCAGTACTAAGATGTGCTATACGTATGTACTACCTTCCCGCCATGATTAAGATGCGCTATATGCATGTACTAACTCCCCACGATGAATGTCATTATACATGGCAAAAATGGACCAATAAAAATTAAAACTTAAAATGACACAGTGGAGAGTCCTACAAAGACAGTCTCCCCATTCCTGCCCTGAGGCCTAGTACAGTCTCAGCCCAAGGAGCAGGAGAGCACTGTCCCTCCCAACCACTCAGGAAGACTCAGAGAAACAGGCCATTTCAGTTTTGCGGGGCCCCAGGTCTCCTGTACCCCGAGACAGGGCTAACCCCTCCCAACTCCCTCAGGCCCCTGAGCCCCTCCAGACCTCTCCAGACTCAGGTTTGGAGCAGTAGAAATCAGAGCCAGGCCAGAAACCCAGCAAAGCCGTGCAGAAAAAGCCAAGAGCTCACCAAAATCAGAGTCAACAGCCAGGGGTGAGGCCCAAGCCCAGACAGGAGAGCAGGGCACACAGAAGCAGGGATGCACCAGCCAGGGCCAAAGGGCAGAGGGCAGGCCAGCAAGCAGTGACAGAAGTGTGATGGGTCTGGGCTGCCCCACTGTCTACCAAGCACACCGCCCTGCATGCTGGCGACATGCCCTGCTCCTGCCTACAGGTGTCCACACAGAGCTGAGCCCCTCACTCAGGTGGGTGACCTGCCTGCACTTGTGCCAACATCACCAGGATGATGTCTGCATAACAGCAGGCCGGGGCCAGGAGGATGGATACACGACACCAGATGCATGGGAGGGCGGGCCTGCAGCTCAAGGACTCAGGACAGTCTTCCTACAGGCTGGTAGACAAGCAGCTCCCAAGCCCACAGGCCAGGAAGCAGAGGGTCCACAGAGCCATGAGCTATGGGAATTCATACTTGGGGGTACTGTTCTGACTCAACCCAGGCCCCTCCTCCAGCTGTCTCCACGACTCTGGGAAGGAGCAGGAAGGTGGTCAGCAGGATGATTCAATGTGCAGCTCTGTCTGATCTCCGGCTTTGTGCACATCCACCTCCACACCTGACTTGTGTGCACTGCTCAAGACCGAGAACACTTGGTCCTGCCGTCACCCGGGAACCTGCTGGCTCTCCACGCTCATTCTCGAGGGAGGGGCACAGTCCCACACCTCTCTATGCCAAAAATCTAGGTATTTCTCCAGCAGCTGTGCAGGAAGGCGAAAACCATGCATGCCCTGGCACAGGATGGTCACAGGCCTGGGAGAGCCGGCACGCTCCATGGGCTCAGAGTTACTGCAGCTCGCTGTCTGGGAGGGCACGGCATGCACCAAGGCACTGCAAAGCCAAGGTCCACCTCGCCTGCAGATGCATTTAATGGACACAGACTGACCTGAAATGGCTCCAGTGATAAGCACTCAGTGGGTATGATTCACTGTTAAAGTTCTGCTCCTGTTCTTAATACTCGTGTCTTTGGGAAGGTCAAAATTCACTAAAAGCAGCCCAGACTGCAAACTCTTCCAAAGTCTCTGCTGCAAATCAGCTCATGCTCAATAATAAAAGTGGCTGGTTCCCCCCAAGGCCAGAGAACTTAAAAGGCAAGAGGCGCTCCTGGTTGCCAGCAAGCTTCAGGGGCCTGAGAGCCCAAACACACATGCCAGTTCTTACACCAAAAGGCTCCTCCTAAAAACCTGGCAAGCAGCATCTTCCACCAGAGCCCCGAGGGCTGGTGAGGTGCCCACTCCAGCGCGGCAGGTCTTCCCTTCCTTCCTACATCTTATCAAACGCCCTCTGCAGGCCTCCCCGGCAGAACCGAGCCCCAGCTATCCCCACACACGAGGCAGCCTGGCGGCTCTGCATACTAACAAGTGAGATTCACCGCAAGCAAAAACACCACTGCTCTCATGATTACTTACAAAAACACCTGATTTCAGAAATATGAAAACATTCTAATTCTACCACACAAACCAGCAACACCACTTCACGGTGTATAAAGTGGTACGGAGATCATTGCTGAGAGGAGCAACAAGAGTCACCTTGAGGGGACCTGAGGGATTTATACCCCTTCCTCTCCAGCAGCAGGGCAGACTCTGAGAGAAGATGTTTACAACTCCAGATTCTGGACAACAGCCCCCTCTGAACTGTACCATCTAATAAGTAGAATCAAAACAGAAGCACAGGAGAAATCCAGAATGAGGGTTAAAGGCAAGCACACATCACATAAACGCACACTCAGCATGCCAAGCCAACAAGGGCTGCACGTTTACAACCCTGTACTGCCCACAACTCTCCCTAACCTCGCCACAACACCCCATCCAGTATGGCAAACACACAATGATGCAAATGTGTTCCTTGCATCCCACATGTTGTGCTCTCCTCCAAGGCCATAGTAGGTGGAGAAGCACAGAGGTTTCATGTTTGACATTAAGTACTGAGAAACAATCCTTTCAAGCAGAGCATCGGAGTGTCGCAATTATGAGGACAGATATGCAACACCACTGACAGGATTAGTGCTAGAGTACAACCGAAAAATCAATGAATGGTTAGGAGGCATTTTTCAAATTCAAAAAGAAACTGGCCTTCTATTTCTGGCAATTATGGCACATTAGATGTTAACAAACTAAATTCTGTCACACATTCAAAAATATAACCATCATGACCAATTTAGATTTATTTCCAGAATGTACGGTTGGCTCAATACTAGGACATCACACCAATAAAACTCATCACATTAACAGACTAAAGAGGTGAAAACATGACTTTGAATGACAGGAGGAAAAAGGAGTTGATAAACCTCAACAAACATTCATGGCTTCAAAACCAACAGCAAGCACTGCCCTCCCACAGGAAAGAGTTCCAGGGCAATGTTCAAGACTTCCCTCCAAAATGCAAATCAAAACCCTGAGTGAGATGCTCTCTCCCTCCAGAAAGAACAGCACCAATCATGAACTCCAAAAACAAACGCTGGTGAGGTTGTGAGGGAAAAGAAACGCTTCTACACTGTTGGAGGGGATGTGGCAGAAAGCAGTATGGGGATTCCTCAGAGAACTAAAGATACAGATTCCATGTGACCCAACCTGCCTCCTCTACATGTGCTCAGGGAGAGTTAACGACATCATATTACCATGGTCCAGGCACACCCTTGTTCACAGCAACATAACTCATCATAGCTAACTCTTGGGAGCAGCCTGTGTGTCCATCACCAGATGGATGGATAAAGAAAATGTGGTATTCACACTCAGTGGAGCACTGCTTGGCCACAAAGGAAGATAGTTTGAGTCCTCTGTAGAAACATTGAGACCAGAATCCTAAGGAAAATAAGTGGGACATACAAGGTTAAACATTAGCTTGTGTCTCTTACATGAGAAACCTACGTTGCAATTTAGGAGCAAAATTTTTTTTTAAAAAAGACAACAAGAAACAGGGGGACAGACTTTGTGGAGATGGGAAGAGGGTTTGGGGATGGGGGAGACAGGAGGGAAAAAGGGGAGGGAAGTAAAGGGGACCCAGATGCGGCATGTGTGTGGACCAAGTCCCCACAGTAACTGTGTCTCTTATGTACTGCAAACATGTACAATAAAAAAGAAGAAAAGACATGTAAAGAAATGGAAATGTATAGTAAATGAATGAGAGAGGCCGGGGATATAGCTCAGTGGCACAGCGCCTGCCTGGCAAGTAAGAGGTCCTGAGTTTGATTTCTGGTACCAAAAAAAAAAAAGACTGTAAAGAGGTAAATGAATGAGATTTCCTTAAAACAAAACAAAAATTTCTCACTAAACTCAGGGAAAGAATGAGATGCCTGTGTCCCCCACTTACATTCAATGCTTTAAGTCAAAAGAAGTTTTGGCCAGCAAAATTTAAAAATATACCTATAGAATATAAATATTAGAATATATATACATTAGAAAGAAAAAGCCAAAACTGTCATTACTCACAAATGACATAATTTCATAGAAACTTCAAATTCATCTGTACCAATTTTTAAACTGATGAATTGATGGGTTGCCAGGTCTAAGACCAATTGAGAGATAAAGGTAAAGACTCGAGAGAGAGCCTGAGGGACCTGCAGAACTCAGAGCAAAACAGTTGCTTTTTTTAGGCTCCTTCTTTTCTAAGTGCTACAGAAAATGAAAGTACCAGAAAAGAGACTGCTACTTCATCATTGCTGAAGACCTTTATAAATACATTTTAAAAATTATTAGCTATGGAAACAGAATGTTTTTTATGTAAAGACTTACAAATAGAGTAATAGCATACTGTGTTATTAGACAGAACATGGTGGGAACGTATTTCAAATGAGTTCAGAAGGCACCAAAATCTACTATAAAAGTTAATGGATACAAAAATGACTACAACAAAACACCTTGAGGGAGAGATGGGGACGTGGAAGAACAAAAGGAAACTCTAAAATCAAGAAATGTGTGAAAGGAAATGCCTTTATCAAAAGAAATTAAATATTACAGCCAGGTTTCCTCTTTCTAATAATGCTATGAGTCAGCAAATGACGTTTGAACTTTTTAAGATGATTCTAAAAATATTTTGTTTTTTGAATGCACAACTGACCCTTCCACTCATTATAATGTTTCTTTGCTGAGGCTGGAAAATGGGCAGACTGTTGACTTCGTGCCTTTAAAACGTATTTTGCTTGAAAAAAAAAAATATATCAACTGAGAAAAGTCAACTGCATGTCCATAAGTTGACAATAAAAAATAAGACAATGAAATTAAAAGTTCTAAGCACTGTATTTATAAAAATATACCTCTGAATAAATTTAATAAGTTGTATAAAAGGCCAGAACTGTAATACATTATCTTGGTTACTTTTCTCTAATTGCTGAGACAAAATACCCAAGGCCCAAAATGAAGGAAGGAAAGGTTTATTTAGCTTACAGTTTGTGGAGGTTTCAGTCCATACTTGGCTGGCTCAGAAGCAGAGTGGCACGTGGCAGAGCACAGCAAAAACAACCAGAGCAAAAGGGAGGAAGGGCTGCAAGCAGCCTCTTGCCTTCCCTTACACTGTAAACAGGCTACCCCCACCCAGGGGGCGTGTAGCACTCACATAATCTCCATGCCCGCCTCTTCCACTGGCTCAGGATGTATACAAGGTAAGCACCCTGGCTTCCTGTTGAGTCACTCAGCCAAACCTCTAGATTCCCCAAGTTGACACAGTGTATAAACTATAACACACACAAATAAAATAATTCTCTTCAAACTCATCAATAGACTGGACTTAATTCCTGAGATTCCTGAAACCTAAAAACTGCCCTTAACACACAAAAGTAAAGGTCATGAATAGCCAAGAAACTAACGAGGCACAGGTAGTGGGCCTGTCTCACCAGGCTCATGGCTACAATGATCAAGACAAGGTGAGGCTGGGACCGGAGACGGGGAGAGACCAGGGGATGAGAGGAGAGAACGGAAGAGCCCATACCACGAACCCTGGGAGGCCGGGCACGGCGCTGGCCACGCAGGCACCTGGAATGGAAGCAGACTGCAGCCGCAGGCAGCACAGTCAGCTCTGTGGAGGCTGTGCTCCCACATGCGGAAGCAGCTAAAACTCTCAGGAGACACAAGACCTGCGAGATAGCAAGGTAGGAAGGGGTGTCTTCGACAAAGGGCTGCAGCTCTTCACCTCCTCTGCAACCCACCCACTCCCCACGGGAGAGCTGTGCACCCAGCCATTAGAGACCCCATGTGCAGTAGAAGGTGATGTGAAATGGATAATATACATATCTCAAATATTTAAGGGACAAAAAGGGATTTCGGAGACCCTAGCATTGTTCTATTTCTTTAAGCTTGATACTGGGGATCTGAAGGTAAATTTTTAATTTTTTCTCGAAGTTAGACATAAATGTTAAAAACTCCCTTCTGCTCTGATGTTCTTCACCTATAACAATATGAAGAGCAGAAAGCTCCATTCATGACTCCCCAGCGTGTGTACCAGATGAGTTTGGCACACTGATTGCAACACAGCACACACCACCTCCTGTGCTCCCACGAAGGCACCCGCACCTCTGAAGAAAAAAGCTATCACAACACCAAACACAGAGACGCAGAGACCCGAAGCACAGACACAAGAGGACATTCGGTTCCCCAAGCAAGGGTTCTGGTGTCACCTGGCACGTGCGTATGCTAAAAAGAATGCCCACTCTGGGAGAAGCAGAACTGGCACCACAGTGGGTGCCAGGAGACACTGGTAGGGCAAACAGAGCCAGCTCCTCGCCCCAAAGAACTCGCGGGCTCTGGGGAGAGACCTAAGCCCTCAGCACTAGCCACAGTACCAGCCAGGCAGCTCACTCACACTGGTCCTCTCAACCGGACTTCTGGGGTCCAGGACTGAAAACACCAAAGTGCGGCTTAGCAGGCAACTCCCAGGCCAACTGAGTGGAGCGCGCAGGAGCACAGGGCTGCAGCCAGACCTAGAGGGAGCTTTCGAGGTCCTGGTGATTGTAAAGTTAGGAGGCCCGCAAGGGACAGCACTGCAGATGCAGGCTACCCACCAGGACTTGGCCCCTCAGCCTCCATCCTTAGAATCAGCCCCGACCCCAGCCAGACTGGGGGCAGTGGTGATTCTGTGCAGCCTGCCTGCTCCATAGCTGGGGAAAACCTACACAGTGGAAAGGAAGAGTCCCTATGAACGATCTCCTTCCATCAGGGCCTGCAGCCTAAAAAAGGTCACAGAACACTCCCTGCACCAATTCTAAGTAAGGACCCTGGTTTCACAGGCCTGCCGGTTCCCTAACTCTGTCTGTCTGTTCAAATGTAATGAGATTCTGCTGTTCTGCGGCTAACTAGAAAAGAGCTCTTATTTCTGTAATTTGTGAAGTGCTCTAAAAAGCAGATAACCAGAAAGCAGGTAATCGGAAAAAAAAGGAGGAAAAGTCTCTTGGCAGATGATTAATGTTTCTACTGGAAAGACCCAAATGCCACACTTGAACATGGTTTTCCAATAAACTCACTGTACCGAGTATTCCTGTACACGGCAGCAAAACACATCTGAAGTACACTTGACAAAGGCAAAGTTGACTGACTGCTCACTAGACGTCAGGAAAGCTGAAAGGAAGAAGGGAAGGACAGAGGGAGGGGAAAGGAAGCAAAGATGCACCCAGGCCCAGAGATGCACGCCTGTCATTCCCACACTCAGGAGGCAGAGGCAGGAGGATCTTGATGAGTTTAAGGCCAACCTAAACTACATAGTGAGACCTTGTCTCAAAACTATAAAAGGTAAGAAGAAGGAAATGGAAACAGAGAAAGAGGAAAAGGGGAAGGGAGAGCAAGGAGGAAATGGCAGAGCAGAGCTGGCTGTCAGCGCTAGGCGAATAGCTGGCTGGGACACAGTGAGTGAAGGGTGCTTGCGGCAGAAGCCTCTCCTGAGCCAGAAGCCTGAACAGCAGCAGAGCTCATGAACAACAAAATCAAGGTCAGGTCCCTGGTTCCCACACAGCTGGGCACCACAGAGGCATGAGGCAAGCCGCTGGGGTAGCGCAGCAGTGCACAGCAGCTGACCCGACACTATAGGGGGGCACATGCCCTCCCCCGGAGTCTCACTGTCATTCCCGGCTAGTGGGATGCAGACAAGAGGCAGAACACGAAGCAGCCCCCCCCCCCACCGGCCCTCGAGGTGAAAGCCAAGCACAGAGGAGCAACTAATTCACTGGCGAAGAACTCCTCTAGGAGACTCCCGCCTTGTGACACCACGATTGTTATGGATTTGCTGTCACCCAAAGGTGCCCCTGAGCCGAACCTCTACAGCAGGAGAAGCTGCGGTTCCACACTGCAGCACAGAGACCAGCTCTTCCAGACTGTGCGGGCCCTGCCACCCCATCCCAGGCCGCGCTCCAGGGCCCCACCGACCACCCAAAGCAGCCAGTGTGTACCCCACCCCTCCCCAGGGGCCCACCTGCCCTGAGGGTGCACAGTGCCCTCTGACTTGCAACGTTCATGCCCGCAGGGGAGTTGCTCCCCACCCTCTGAACCCAGGCCCTGCTGACACCAACTGAGGGCAACACTAGAGTGGCGCTCTGCGACCAAGAGGTTCAGGTCAGCTCTCTCAGTATAAGGGCAGAAATGCACAAGCAAAAACCATTTTAAAATGAGGTACAAAGGAAGCCACGCTATGTGGTATATCTCTGGTTTCCAGACACAGCTCGCACAGCACCGGAAAGGGCACCCGAAGGAAGGCCTCACAGAGCCTGTGTCCACCGGAGCCCAGCTGCCTCCTTTGTGTTCCACAGTCCATAGGAACCTCGGCTTTAACAACCTCAGAATGCTTTTACACAGATTTACTGCACAAACAAGAGACGTCAACATTTAAAAGCATATTTACCAAAGGAATCAGGATGCAAAACAACAAAATAACTCAAACAGTAAGAAAATTCCACTTGGAAGACAAGCCACTTAGTTTAGCAACAAAAATATGGAATCAGGAATAAATACAAGAAAGCATAGACAAGACCCTTTACACAGGGTATTAAAAACTTCACTCCAAGACAAAAAAAATGGCCTGAAAGGATGGGAAACCAGCATGTTCATAAAAATAAAAGCTAAATTTCATAAAGATGTCAATTCCAAGTGGATCTAGAGTCAATGTAATTTTAAATATAAATCAGACGGACCTTAAAAACAAAAACCTGTGTTTTCCTGAGAAACCACTTTGAAGATATCAATAAGTAATACAACAACCATTGTTAATTTCCTACCACTTTGTCTGTAACTCTGTATTGTTTGTATTGTTCTTATGCTATTTTGTAAATGGATGTCTGTTTGTTAATATGTTTTCTTCCTTTATTTTCAAAGTAAAAGAGAGAAACTTTATAAGAGGAAAAAAAAAACCTGGTGGTCTGACTGTGGGCCTATACAAAAGAGCACAGAATAAGGCCATGCCAGCAACTCTGGGGAGGAACAAAAGGCGGATGAGAGCTTCCCACCCCTAAACGTAAGATGGTACAAAGCTGCATTAGCTCGCAAAGTGTCCTATTAAGAAAGACAACTGCACACTCAGACAAAACAGAAAACCCCAAACAGATGCAAACGAATGTGACCATAATCTATAACCCTGACCACAATCTACAACAGGGAAGTGACATTGGGAATGTGGAGTGGCTGCCAGAGTGCACAGATGGCCCCAGGGCGGACCTGGTCTTATGGACACAGCTACCAAATATAGAGAGGTTAAATACAGAGGTATGAAAGCAAAACTTTCAGATGAAAATACGGAAGGTCGCTTTATAAGGTGTGTGAGGTGAAAACTGCTTAAGTAAAGCACATCGGTGCTAACCATGAGAGACTGACAAGTTCAACCACACTAAGATTAAGAACTCTCATCAAAGGTACCAACAGAAAGGGAGACACAGCCACACCCTGGAAGGAGATATCCGCAGCACACAAAGTCACAATTATAATCCCAAATACATGAAGATCAATAACCCCCGAAACAGAAGGACACACATTTCCAGGTCAAGAAACACAGAAAATACCTGTAATTAGACAGAGGTGCTTAACCATACCAGCACAGTAAGAATATCCACCAGAGATGCAGAAAGAGCAAGGCCTGGCAGCGGCAGGAAGTACCAGGCGGGGATTCACTGTGGTGAACCTCCCCACAGAGCCCTCAGGAAGCACGCTGGCATCCTCGGAGTTGAACAGGCACTCAGCACTAGGGCCTCAACCACACTCCTCTGCAGCCTCTTCAAGACAGCCTGGCCGGAGCACCTGTGCAACTGGACATGATGGTGTCCATGACGCCACTCCTAACAGCTCATGAGAGATGGCCCCAGGGCTCAGGGTCAAGTTCACTCAGCACGTTGGCCAGTGCTGGTGGGGCTCCAGTTCCTAAAGCTGGGTGACCATGAGTTTACCTAGACACACATACATACTACATCTGTTCTTTGGTATGTAACAGTATTATACAAAAATATTTTAAGAATTAGCAATTCCTATCAGCAACTATGTCCACTAAGGGAAACTGGCCACCCTGCACCTGATTCTAGGCAAAGCCCCTCAGTGTACCCACTGTCGCACTGTCTCGTGCTGGTACTGAGCATGGTCCTTCACACAGTGACAGCGTGAACTTCCGGTCATGGCTCCGCCTCTTACCTCCGTCACCCTGGGCTGGAGTATTAATGCTTCGGGGCTCATCCGCGGGATGTCTATGTGGATCTGGAGATACAGGAGAAAGAAACATGTAATGGAAAGGATGACAGGTATCATTACAAGCATCGTGATTCAAAGAAGCACTTAGTGCTAAGCCTACTCTGCCCCTTCCTCTGCTCTCCGAGAGGACACTGATCCCTGTCACCAAGTACTGCTCAGGAGGGGTGCTGGGAAGCACGTGCCATCTGACCAAGGCTCACCAGTCCAAGGGAGACAGGTTTGCCTGACACTTTCCCAACCAGGCACAGGTTGCTGCGTGATTAGGAGCAAAGCAAGCCCTCAGCTATTTAGTAACATAATCCATAGCAATTAGTAAACATTGATTTTCAGCCTCTGACACAGAGAGCAATTCCAGTACATCAATAGTGTGCAGGGTTTCAGCTGTGACAGCGCCTTCTTGGAACACGGGCCACATTTTCCTCCACTTCACCAGGTCCTTGGGGAGTCTAGAAGACTTTTCAAAGGAAGCACTTAAAAGTCTTTGCTGGTGTCTGCCAGTTCCTGCCTGGCCACTGTCTGACATGAGCTGTAACAATGCTCCCAACGCTGCAGAGGGGACATGCCCGGGTTCATGAAGAAACCAAAACAGGGCAAAGGACACACAGCTGGCCCTGCAGGCTGATGCTCACATCCCATCCCATGAGAACGACCCCCACCAGACACTGCTCCCATTCTCCGCGACGACGACAACAACGGCACAGCAGGCTGAGAAAGACACATCTGAAAACAAGAAGGGCTGCAGCTGCGTTTCATTCCAGGGCCTCCCTGCCACACTCGCAGGGGAGCCGAACATCCTGGAGTGTGGAGTGACCGCCTCCTTCTGCATATGCTGGCCTATGGCTGCTGTAGGTCTAAGCACTCCAGCTTGGTCTCAGCCTCCTTACCAATAAGAAGCCCACTCTGTAAACTTCAAAACACAACAGGGACAGACCAAGGGTGGCTGTGGCCCCTGAGCCTAAGGAACTAGCTGAGATGCACGTGCACAGGGCTGTGTGAGCAACAGCACCCTACACCCTGGCAGTGTCAGAAGACACCTGGTGGCCACATGCAGAAGCCCTGTCGCAGGCAGAGGACAAGGACTGCCACAGTGACTACCAGGGCATCCTGGAGGGCTACCCACAGCACACTACCCCTAGCATGATGCTTGTCCCTGGACAGGCACCATGGGCCCTGCAGGACAGGAACCCAGTGTCATCTGCCTCTGTATGCCAGGGCCAGCAGTGCCCAGTTTATGCAGGACCACAAGTAACATGCTCGTGACATGGCCACCACAGGGTACCCATCATATCCCACTGCCTGCCGCCACATGAGGAGGGGAGCTGCACAGGGCTGGGTGGGCAGAACCATGACCTCGCCCACCCCTGCCCTGCCAGGTGAGTGGGACAAGGGCCACAGGGGTCTGCGGAATGGCCACAGAGGGAAGAGAGAAAGATCCTTCACTCTGAACAGCTCTGCATGGCCTTGATAGGACATCTTCAAATGGCCAAACAGCAAGGCACCTGGGGGACATGCTAAGGCGACCCCTCTGCCACCCCACTGGAGTGGGACATCACGGTTCGGGGGGAAATGGCCACGGAGAGAACGCACAGGGGGCCACTCCAAGCCCAGTGCAGACAAATCGGGCAGACAGGACAACCTCCTGCTCCTGACATCACATTTTCTCATTTACATTAATGTGGAAATATTTGGGGAATTCAAGATAATACGGGATCTTTTTATTACCTATCTCAGTAACTAAGTCAAGATGTGTGCAACCTGCCTGTAAATAACTTTCCTTTCAGCAGTTCCTGGCAGAACGCAGCCCAGCAATCCTGCTGGTGCCATCCTGTGTAAGTCTTTTCCTTGAATAAAAATACATCAAAAACAGGTTCAAAACAATACCGAATTTATTCATTTCAAAAAACAGGTGGAGTGGAAAAATAAAGCAGGTAAGCTAAAATTTCCTTTCCCAAATCCAAATACAACCTGAGTCCAATCAGTTCCCTGGGGTTCCTAGGTGACAGCCCAGTGTGGCCCGAGAGCACCCAGTATGAGGCAGAAGGATGGGAAGGATGGAAGGACAGAGGGACAGAAGGATGGCTGGAAAGTGGCAGAGGTGGGGCCCCCTCCTCCTCCACAAGCCACCACGCCTCTTGGCCCCAGCAGCAGCCTACAGATAGGAAGGCACTTCCCAAAGAACCCATTTACCCTGAAGAACCTTTGATTATGAATCGGAGGTAAGGCTTGTCTTTGGACCTTTCCAGCAGATCTACGCCCAAGCAACAGAGAGATGTGGCTGTCCCAGGAGGACAGAAAACTTGGCAGAGCTCCTCCACCTAGAAGTGGAGCTTGCAAAGAGAAACATTTAGCACTGACGAGCCTCAGCAAAGCCAGAAGCTGATTGCAGGCACAAGATAATGAAACCAATTAAGAACTAAGCCATTCCAAACTTTCACGTATTACACAGAGAGTAAGAATTATAAAGTCCTCAAAGAGCTATTCTACCAGCAAATTCTGGATGTGCTGTGAATTGTAAATCAATTTTAAGTGTTTTTCCCATTATGAATATAATCTGTTGACTCACTGCTTGAGAAACTGTAATTATACCCACTTTTTATCAAACTAAGTAGCCAAACAACAAACTGACCACACCTTTAGCTGTGGACTGAGTTTTGTGACGTCAAGACTAAGGTGGCTAGGTCACCTCTCACCTACCTGCACTCATCCCTAAACCCCCTAAGCTAACCATAGCAGGGAGCACAAGGCCTACCAGCACCATGGGGCCCCCGTGTCATGGTGCCAGGTGCAGGGCAGGGCAGGAACAGCCCTGGTTCCTCAGACAGTAGCTCTCAGGGAAGCAAAGCACCCACCCTCACCCTGTGGTGGTTGCACCACTGAGGATACCACAGACATCTATTTTGCACCTCCAATCTTGAATACTCTTTACTTTTGTAGAAGGAATGCTAGGTATTATCATCAGTGGAAATTTCCCATTATTGGTTTTCAGATACATACATTTGTTTATTAGAAAATAAAAATCTATGAACCAATCACAGACAAGCTAGACGAAACACTCCTTCCTGCACCATCACCAAATCAAACTACTTCAAGAGATACACAGAAAGAAGAAGGGCTCCTACCTGTCTGTATGTGTCCTGGTGAACTTCATCATTCCTAGAATCATAATAGTGCTCAACAAAAGCGAAATATTCTTTCTGCTTTCTCTGGAGCGTGGCCGGTCTTCGGTCTACGTTGGCAGGAAGGTAACCCTGGGAGAGAAGAAAAGCACAGAACTATGCATACGTAGTTGCTGCTCAGCCATGATTAGAAGTGGGGAATACAAAGGCTCACGTGTGTGTTAGTGAAATAAATCGGACATAAGAACTTAAATATCACACAGTTTCTCTTACACAAGAAACCCAGTGTAAATAAAGTGCAAATAAAAGATAACAGGAAATGGAGACAGATCATTCTCAAATGGGGAGGGAGGGAAAGGAGGAGCTGGAAGAAGAATTAAGGGGAATTCGGTACGAGAGCCAACTCCACGCGAGGAATGTGACCCTTATGTATAGCAGACATGCACTAAAATAATGAAAAGTAAAAAATACAGTGAGGGGGAAAAGCTCCCATCTGAAATGGGCTTGGTGCTCTGAAATCCCACACATCCATTTTTACTTTTCACGCTCAACTACAATGGTATCTTGGTTCACAAACACTTTTGTTTGTGAACAGTTTGGTTTACAAATAGAGTATTTGGCAGAAGCTTGTTGCTCTTTGTGTATTCTGCATCAGGTTATGAAATGACCATGACCAGAGGTGGCAAACCTACCACATGCACGCTGCAACAGGCTGTTATCTTTGAAAGAACTAAAAGGTTCGCCATCACTGACCTCGGTCATCTTTCCCACAGGAACACAAACCTGGCCACCTTTTCCAGAATCGTGGAAAAAATTAAGTTTGTGAACTAAGGTATCCACTGTACTTAGGAGTGCAGTTACTGGATCATTATGTAGGTTGATGTTTTATTTTCTAAGGAACTACCAGATCTTTTTCCAAAGAGATTACACCATTTTCCATTTCAACCAGCAGTACCATAAGAATTCCTAATCCACCCCAACACTTAGTAATGTGACTCTGAAATGCTAGTCATTCTGCAGGGCATGGTTTTGGTCCATTCTGCTAATGACAAGCAACATGACATGTCTCCACACAGCCAATGCCTCTCTTCTTAGGTGAAGCATCCCAGCCTTCCACCCACCTTTACACTCAGTGTCTGACTTCTTACTGAGTTGCTGGGCTCAACATACATTCTAAACACAAGGCCCTCTTTAAAATATACATATGATGATCATGTCACCCCAGGCTGTCACTTCTTTTTTAAACCCTGAAGTTTTAAATTTCCCTGAAGTCCAATTCATAATGCTTTTCCTATATAGTTATTTCCCGTGTCCTGCATCAGGATTTTCTCCATTTCTTCCTGCAAGTTTCCTTCAGGACAAGTCTCAGCTCGGAAGAACAACACAGACACCACCTTGCTGGCCACAGTAACAGACTCAGGGGCTGATGCAGGCCTAATAGTCAAGCCGGGACTTCTCTTTGCTGCTGTTAATCAAAATGAATGTAGACAGTCTGCAGCTGAGGCAGTCACAATCCAACCACAGGGAGAACCATGAGTAGAAACTCCACCCAGAAAAGCACAGCTCAGGGTTCCCAGGCCTTGACCATGAAACCAGAGCCGGAGTCCAGCCGGGTCTTTAGCTATGTAGCACATACCTTTTAGTTTCTTTAGGGGCTTTCTGTCAGCAGCCACTGTGCAGGACAAACACACATACTGAAGTACAGTCATGCATCAAGCGCTGAGAACACACCCTTAGGTGAGTCTGCTGTGTGAACCTCACAGCTTGTACTTGCACAAACAAGACGACCACCATGTCATGAGGCGACACAACTCCATGTGGCCACTGTCCTACATGGACTCAGGACAACAAACCCCCAAAACATGTGAGTTCACCAGCTGAACACCCCTGTGCAAACACCACCTGGGTAAAAGCCAGACAGCAGCCCGCAGGCCCTCGGGAGGCTCCTCATAGAAGCAGACCCACTACTCTCTATGAAGCGTTGCGCATGGGGAAATGCCTTGGGTTATAATAGGAGATGGTCGTCTATTTTCACTGTCCCTAGCACCTCCATATACAAAATCCACTCCAGTTTCCAGTTTTTGCTTTAAACATCTTTGTATCTCTACTTTACAGCACAAGACATGCTTCTTTGTGAAGTACACACCTAGAGTGGAACAGCTAGATACACACACCTTTAAAAGAGTTTGCTAAACACCTGTCCACGTGATTACACTCCCACCCATTGGAAGTGTGCAAGAATTTCATCATTCTCCATCCTTGCCAACACAGGCTGTCACCATGCTTTCCCCCATGCCCATTCCACAGGTTTGCACTGTCTCCGGCAGCTTACAATTTGCACCAGCATTTCCCCAAGGAGAGGTGAGTGCTGTGGTGTGGCTGAGTCTGTGGGGCGCATTCAGGTGCTACCCCCTCCTCTGACTGCCTCCTTCCGCACCCCGGCCGCAGTCTGATAGCCAGCCAGCAAGCCCTGTGGGAAGTGTCCTCTCCCCTCCCCATGGTGTCAGTGACACCTGATGGATGCAAGTTCCTGTCTGACGCAGGCCATGTGCTCATCCTTACATAAGTTAGTCCTTTCCATGCACTTCTCAGGAAACTTTCCCTTACCCCACATTCGAACTGACATATTTCATTTAACGTCATGTGCACGTCCCCAGTGTGACTGACTGCAGTCCCACCGCAGGGGTCAGCGACTGCAGCCACCACCTACTGTGTAGGTACAACTTTGCTGGAACACACCAAGCCTAGGTGTTCGCATGCCCTTCGCGCCTGCTCTCCCGCACGGCAGCAGCTTATGTGTGGCTGCAGAGGAGACCATGAGAGCCGGCTAGAGGGCTTCCTGCCCAGAGCCCACGGGAACAGCAGGCAAACCCCTGCTCACCTAAAGGCTGCTGGGCACCCGACACGGGTGCTTATTTGTAAGTATATGTAACCCCCCCATTCCAAATTATTTTCACGCTTTGCAGCGGTCCGTATTCTAAAGAACATGTCAGCTAGCAATGTCTGCTATTTCCTGAGATCGACATCCTACAAATGTATTGTTAGCTCGAAGGGATACCTAATAGGCATGATTGAAAAATATGGTGACTATTTTAAGTTAAACAGGAAAAGACACAATGCCATGAATCCCCCTCAGGGCCCTACTCCTCACTTCACACACACTCATCTATCCTTCTTGCCACTTTCTGCAGCAGCTCTGCAGCCCTCTTCCCTGAGTGTCTTTGGCTGCCCTGTCGTGGCTGCCTCCGTGTCCTAAATGAATTCAAAATGCTTCCCCTTCATGGTCATTTTGAGTTGGAGGAAGAGCCAGAAGTGGTACATTACCAGATCTGGTGAATGTGACGTTTTTAGGAGCCTGTCTTTCCGCTGGATGGCACTCAGCAGCAAAGTGCACCATATTTTTTATCACACCTCCCAAAGACACTCAGGAAGGAGGACTCCAGAACTCCTGCTGGAAGTGGCAAGAACAATGGGATGAGTGTGTTAGAGTGGGGAGGTCTAGTATTTTGAGGGGGATCCATGTCAATGTGTTTTTCTCATAATAAATCTTTAAAATTTAAACATTAAGCTTATGTTCTGATCGAACTGAAGAGGTCTTCAAGGTGCCTGGCACCTTATTCCCAAGAAGCCCTGAGAGAAGCCTCACACACTGGGGCCCACTACCCTCACCCAGGGCAACATCCATCGATTCCACTCCCTTGGAAGGCAGTCCCCACCACAGAACGGGCTGGCTGATGGTAAGGGTGACCTCAAACCTCCAGCACTGTGCTCTCATGAGGGAGTGGCTAACATGCTGAGCGGGCCAACAGCCACAGCCTGATCTGCAGTGCCAGGCGCGTGGGACTGCCTGGCACACATGCAGC
>PVLD010030075.1:0-17287 GCA_004027595.1 Dinomys branickii
GTCTGACTAAATTTGCATGTCTGTATATGGGTCCATACATCTACAATTCGAAGATATCAATGGATAAAGCAACAACTACTGTTGAGACCATATCACCTTGTCTATGGATTAGTTGTGATTGTACTATTTTCTATGATAATGGGTGTCTGTTTGTCAATATGTTTTTGTACTTTTATGTTTCTAAAATAAAAAAAAAAAACAGTTTGAGGAAGGAAATTATAAATATCAGGGCAGAAATTAATGCAGGTGAAACTAAAAATAAAATATAAAGAATCAATAAATATGAGTTGGTTCTTGGAAAGATTAAAAAAAATTGATAAACTTAGTCAATCTTATCAAAACAAGGAAAGAAAAACCAAATCTGTGAAATTAGAAATGAACAAGTAAAATCACAACAGATTCTGTAGAAATCCAGCAGATCATGCATAACTACTTTTGAGAGCCTATCCTTTAATAAAGTGGAAAATTCAAAAGAAATTGATAGATCCTTAGATATGCATGAATTGCAAAATAGGGGATAAATTCTAGGAAGCAAGAAGTACTTGTTCAGATGGAAAGGAGAACAAGAGCTTGGAGACAGGGAGAGAAGGAAAGGAAAGGGGGTTTAAAAAAAGAATTGAAGAGTAAAGTGGAAATAGAGCTTTTGTAAATGGGATAGAGGAGAAACGTTGGAGAAAGAAAAGCAGGAAAGATAAAAAGAATTGAGATGTTTTATATACGTGTTCAAATTCACCATGATCAATGTGTTCATTATGTACTGCAAACATGTAGTAGTTTCTAAAGAGAGGAAAATATGTAAAATTATTTCTCATCATCAAAATTATAATTTCTTTTTATTTTTAAAAATTTTCAACTTTTTACTTTAAAGAGAATTTAAGAAATAACAGAATAACAACATAGATAAAAACAAAACAAAGCAAAAACAATAGAAATGATATAGGTTTTCAAAACAAAAATGATAGGAATTAACAGTGGTTGTTATATTACATATTGTTATCTTCAACAAAGGTGCTCAGATTCCCAGATGGCCATGCTATTAAAAATGATGTTCCTTGTCTCAGTTTGTTGTGACCAGGTTATCCATCCTGAATTGCGTTCCACAGTCCGAGGATACTTCATTTTAAAATGTTTTGTAGTCGAAGTTGAGATGTTGTAATTTCCTCTTTGAGATTCACAAAGCATAATTAGCATGTCATATTACCTGAAGTGTTCTGCAATGAATAAAGTAGTTGTAACTTTGCTAAACCCAACATCTCTCTAAATATCCAGAATATGGAAGCTCAGTAGAGAGAGGAAAGAAAAGAAAAAGTTACAATACATTTTAAAGAATGTCATGTTTGCAAAATACTGTTCTGTGCTATTGCCTGTTTATGGTCTTTTTTGCCCTGGCTAAATTGTATGACATTAGAGTTTGTTAGACCTAATGAACAATGAATATTTTCAGTAGAGCCAGGACAGACAGACAGACAGACAATAAAATATGTTTGTTATTGAAACACTAAATTCCTGGTGACAAATTCTCTCTCCCTCTACACTCCTTTCCTTCTCTTGCAGCTGTACTCTTCTGTGGGATTAGTTCTGAATTTTTGAGTCTTGATGTATTGAAAATTACTCTATGTCATTACTGTAGTTTTTCTTGCTTAGTACAAAAGTCTCTTGGGTAGAGCAGATGAACATAATCTTGATTAGATACAGATAGCTTTGTGGAAGAAGGCTCTCCCTGGAGAAGTTTAAGACAAAGGTGAACAGTCACTTGGCAAAATTGTCATACAGGTAAGGATTGCTCCTTATACTATGTAAGGCCTCTTCTAACCCTGAGTCTGAGATTAGGCTGATGATTCTCAACTATCTCAGACCACTAAAATCATGGGGAGTTTTTGAAAACACTAACACCTTGGATACACCTTAAGCTAATATAATCAGAATATGTGGAGGTGAGTCTCAGACACCTTGTTGTTTAGAGGCTCGAAAATGAGGTTAATATGCCACCGGAGTTGAGAATAGCTGAGTTAGAAGATAGTTTAAAAATTTGATTAAATCCGCTGATTTCAACATGTTAGATGTTATGATTTCACCACTTTATGCTGCATTTATACTTACTCATTGCAGGTATCTGCCAACATGAGGCGATGTGAGGGTCATTAAGTAGATTCACTTCTGTTTTGTCCCTTAATTCCCTTTGAGATTAATCATAGTGCTCACTGTTAGAAACCCTTCTTTTAGAAATGCGGGTTTTTTTTCTGTTATGCCCCTAGAGTCCCTTCTTAAAATGCAAATACCCTCTAGACAAAGAGTACATAAAAGCTATTATTAGTCACTGGTGCTTGTAGTATAATGTATCAACCTGTCACCTAACAAGGCCAGGAAGGAGAAGGGAGAGAATATAGGAAAAGAAACATTTTCTTCCCAGAGAATGTACCAAGAATTGCATCAAAACATTTACTCTCTTCCTTCTTGTACTTTTCTACTGCTTTCCCGTTTTGGCTTTAAGATTACTCATCTAACCTGTTACATTTGCTGGTGTGAACTCACTGGGTCTCATTTTTATCCATTTTATTTGCTATCCTAAAAGAAAGTGTGATAAAGGAGCTATTTTTTGACGGTAATAATTTTTTTAGTCATCTACTCCCCTAAACTATGCAATCAGAACAGCAAGTAATGCTTGTTGTGTCTATATAAGTCACAAAGCCAGACAGTTAACAAATTGATAGTGTGGTTTGCCAATTAAATTAAAGCAACCTGATGAAGTTTAACACAAAATGCAAGTTATTCCACCAGTCCCATTCACAGAAGGACTATATTTGAGAAACCGGACCAAACTGAGTAGAAGTACTGGTTCCAAGTTTGTGTAACCTCACTGACATCTAGTCAGCCTACTGCTTGGTCACTAACTAAATAAATGAATGGAGATTTAATGCTTAAACTTTTTATTTGACAGTTTTAGAGGCCATAGATTTTTTTCTTTTTATAAAAAACTGACAAAACAGCAATGAAAAAAAATCAAAACAACAAAAAAGAACAAAAATGATATATGACCTCAAGACAAAATGATAGAAATTTACAGTGGTTGCTAAATTACAGGCTGTTATCGTCAACAAAGTTCCTCAGTCCATTAGACATAAGAATGTAAGATTGATCAAACAATCAAAGACAATAACAAGTATTTTTTGACTAGGGTTATTTAATAATTTTTTAGTATTGCCAGAGTCTTCTGTGTATCCTCTCCTTCATAGCTTTAATTTGTGATCCATATTTGAGTGTCATTTGAAAATTGCACTTTTTTGCACACAGTCAGGTCTCAGTGATATCACCTCTTTTTGCTCTCTCCTGTACTTGGCCAAGTACTTCATAAATACACTTTTCCTTTAGTTAATTTCCTAGCATATGATGCTCAAATAATCTTGTTTCAAATGCTTTGATTTGTCCTTTAATAAAGGGAAAATTCTCTGTGAGCTGAAGATAACAAAAAATTTTGTTAGCTCTTTTGGTCCTAATGCCAAAAGTGTTTTTCCTAAGGGGACAGCATTACTACTTCCTCCAACATTTCACCTACGTGCTCTGAGGAATTTGGGATAGTGTCTTGATAATTCTGAGTATACTGATTCAATTTCTCGCCTCATCTTCATAATCTACATGGAATTCAGACACTCGTTTAGTGAAAATTTCAGCTAAATTGATTATGTGTCCTTTCTTTGAATGACTGATCTCATGGTTTGTTTCTATTTGTGTTAAGCCCTTTGTTTTAAAAACATATTGTCATCAATATTTGGTTCTTTCATAGTACTAAAGATGGACTGTTTCCCAAATTATTGAGACAATTATAACTATTTAATATTTTAAATATTTATATTTAATATGTTAGATATTTTGATTCTTTTCATTACAAACCTACCCATGATAATCGAGCTACTACAATTGCTATTTAACCAGTCTCTCTACCTCTAGTTCCAGGGTCTGCAAAGTATGGCCCATAGGCCAAATCCATCTTCTTGTTTCTGTAAATGAAGTTGGCACACAGTAACACTCCTTAGTTTACGTATCAACTTAGACTTGCGAAGTGGAAACTTGCAGCAGAGGCCATCTGTCCTCCACTGCATAAAATATTTACTACTTGGGCTTCACCACAAACATTTACTAGTCCCTTCTCTTGTCTTTTGCTCATTGATTCTGCATATCATTGTCACATTCACTTTTCTAAAATGTCAATTTGATCACATCACTCTTTTCCACTAAAATAATAAGTGCATAATTGATACTCAGCTGTATCCATGATTATAGTCTTATTCTTGTAATTGTTACTGTCTACTGTGTACTGGTCATTAAATATTTTGAAAATTGCCCTTGCTTAAATGACTCATATCTTATGGAATAAAATGAAAACTCTAGGCTAACACTTAAGGTCCTTTCCTAATCCTCACTCTCACTTGTTCTCTATATGAACCATTGTTTCTGTATCCAGAATATACCCAGCTCATTTTTACAACATGGATTTCAATAATTCAAGTGGAATATTCTTTGGAACTATCTGAATTAATTTTTAATTAATCAACTGCAAACTTTTTGTTAGCCACTTTTAGTTTAATTACCCCAAATGTTCCTGAGATAGAGATAAATTTTATTTAGAGTGTGTAAGACTATGTGCAAATAAACACATATCTTCTGATAATGATCTGATCTGGTTAATTAAATTGAGGAGAGTAAGATTCTGAGAATATTGTGAACTAAATATTGTACCTTTCCATTAACTCTCAATTACAAGCTATGTGCTTTTCCTTAACCAAGTGAGTACTGGTGCCCATGAGTAACCGTATATAATAAAACCTTGGGTTTTTTTAAGTCATAGTATGAAAACTGATATAGCACATTTTTCTCCCTTACTGGCCTACTGTATAAGTGTACAAAGACCATCACCAAGGAACTTCTAAATGAAGAGCATAAATTTCTAGGTCTTGACTTTTACAGACTAGATTGTAGCTAAGCTCCTAAAAAGCCAAGAAGAACTTGAAGAACTATTCTGAGTCCTACCCAACCAAAATAGAGTAAGAGAAAAACAAAAGCACATAGAAAATTCTTCCATATGCCTGAGCAAGAGGCCTGCACTCTACCTACTCCTAACTGACAGAGAGAAAGAGTACTTTCTATGCACTATAGGACCACTGATGGGTAGGACATGGCACCTGTCAGAATTCCAAAGAGCTGACAATGGAAAGTGACAATCCTGTCTCCCAGGACCTAGCAGCTAGACAGAAGATAAGGCAGAAGAAACTGAATATGTGCTCAGTGAAACAAAACTGCTAGAAAGGAGAGATGGAAATTTGAATAAGTATAAGAGCACTGGAGGAGGTTCAAGTACATTACAAAAACTAATGTCCTGTGTTATGGTTGATACATTGTGGCAACCTGAGAAGTTTAGAAGCTTAGCTAAGTAACTCAGAGTTCTATGTTCTAGTGTGTAGAGGACACATCATGGAGTGTTCTTTTATATTCTAGGATGTTATAATGGTTGATTTACTGTGTCCACTTGAGAGGTTTAACTAAATATCTAATGAATTAAAACAGAATATGTACATTAGGACTGACAGATTAGAAATATGTTTTAAATGATTCATAAAGACTCAATATACAAGGTACACACTTTGAGAGAAATTCTGTAATGGTCTCTGTACCAAGAATTGGCAAAATACAACCCAGAGGTCAAATCTGATATGTCACTTGCTTCTGTAGAGTATATGAGCTAAGAAGGATTTTAAGATTTTTAAAGCATTAAAAAAATACCAAAAGAAAAATATTTCATGATATGTAAATATTATAGGAAATTAAAGTGCTAATATTTATAATAAAGTTTTATTGGAACACAGCCATACTCATTTGTTTATGTATTATCTCTGGTGTGCTATGCTTTGGATATGAAATGTACCCGAGAGGCCCTGTGTTAAAGATTTTGTCCTCAGCTTGATGCTATTGGAATGCTATTACAAGATGGTGGAAATCTTTAAGAGATGAGGCTTAGTGAGAAGTTTTATGTCCTTGTGGAAGAGGTTTGGGGACACTGGCTTCTTTTTCTCTTCCTTTGCTTCCATGTTACCATGAAGAGAGCAACTTGCTCTTCCATAAGCTCCCCAAAATGATAGTGTGCTTTGCCACAGGCTCAGAGGCAACAGGGACAATTGATTATGACTCAAACCTCCAAATTGTGAGTCAAAATAAATTTCTCTTCTTATAAGTTGATTATCTCTGGTATTTGTTACAGTAACAGGAGCTTCACTAACATGAAAAGCTGAGCTATATAGTTGCAATAGAGATAACAACGTATCAAGTCAAAAGTATCATTTTGCTTTTAACAAAATGTTGGCAATCATTAATCTAGGGTAGTATGGTCCAGTGGAACTCGAGATAGTGAAAGAAATACTCCATATATGTGCTGTGCAATGCATCTGTTACTATTGTGGCAATTAGGTAGTTGATATGTAGCTAAAATAACATACTTTTATTCTATTTACTTTTAGTTATTTTATTTTATGGTAGTTTTTATTCTAAATTTCAATTTATTTTAACTGATATATGTAAACATAAAACTGTACATATTTATGGGATAAAATGTAATGTCTTGTTATATATATTTTGCAGTGTTTAATTCAGGGTAAACATAGCTATCTCCTTTTTGTGATTAAAGAAAATAATGGAAAAGGACAATAGCAAAATACCAACAACATAAAGAAAAAGAAAAGAAAGCAAAAATAATAAAAATGATCCATGCTTATATCTAGTAATCTGAACAACTAATTTGAAGATAACAATATGCAATATAAATCCACTGGTGAATTATTACCACCTTGTTTAGTGAAACTGTATTATTTCTAAAGTTTTCTTGGCTTTTTTTTATTATCTTTAATGGTTTGATCAATCTTGTATTCTTACATCTGGTAATCTGAGCAACTTTGTTGAAGATAACAGTATGTAATATAACAGCCATTGTTAATTCCTATCGTTTTGTTCTGAAACATAACTATCTCCTTAAGCATTTACCATTTCCTTATGGTAAAATCATTCAAAATCCTTTCTTCTAGCTCCTTTAAATATACAGTATATAATTGCAATATAAGAACCACTGTTAAGTCTTATCATTTTGTTTTGCTACACTGTATCATTTTTATTGTTTTTGCTTTGTTTTGTTTTTGTCTATGTGTTATTTTAATATTTTTCTCTTTAAAATTAAAAAAATGCTATGTACACTCACCCTACTGTGCAAAAGTAACTCAGAGTTTCTTGCTTATATCTAACTATATCTTAGAATCCATTTATCAAACTTTTCCCATCTCTACCTGTCTCCACTATCACTACTTCATTGTACACACCATTCCAGACTAACCTGCTATGACATCGACATTTTTAGGTTCTGTGTATGAGTGCAATCGTATGATACTTGTCTTCCTGAACCTTGCTTCTTTCATTCAATAAAATGACCTCAGTCCCATCCATGATGATGCAAATAACAGGATTTCATTCTTTTCACAGTTGAGTAGATTTTCCTTGTGTATATATACACTATATTTTCTTTATCTTTTCATAACTTCTGAATTCTTAGTTTGTTTCTATTCCTTAGCTATTGTAACTAGTTCTACAATCACCTTGAGAGTGTAGATGTCTTCTTGACATACTGAATTCTTTTTCTTCGAATATATTTCCAGTAATAGGATTGCTGAAACAGAATAAGATAGTGCTATTTTTTCATTTTTGAAAGAATCACCACACTTTTTTCAATTATGGCTATATTAATTTACATGCCTACAAATAGTCACTTGTGGTTAGTGGCTTCGCACTGGACAATATAGGTTTAGAACAAAAAAGCAAAGAGTAGGAGTCATCATTGTAATAATTATAGTGAAAAATGCAGAAGAAGAACTGGCAATCAGAATACCTAATAAGATGAATGTAAATTTTGATGTACAAAACTGAATTAGAAAGATGCTAATTTCTAAAAAGCATAAATTTATATGCATAAAAATGTATAATACAACTATTAAAATGAAAATTTGATGAAATAAAATTATAGTGAGAAAAATATCTCAACAGCAAGACTGTTCTAGTAAACAATTAAGAATAAGATAGGGAAATTTCAGGAAAACATCATCAAACTTAGTTAACTATATAGAGAAACTTAGATCCCATAGATATATCCAAGAAATTTGAAAAACTGTTGCTCACGTACTTGGCCAGAAGGAAAACTTAATGAAGTGTAAAGGTAAGGATTTCACTGGTTGAGTCTTTGATCAGAATTTAACAGTATTAAAGATGAGAAGATGAACATAGAAATCTTAATGACTTGGAAACTGAATTTTAAAATATTCCTAGATAACCCTGTATCAAAAAGGATATTAAAGGAAAAATACAAAATACCTAGAAGGCATCAAAAGGACAACAATTTATCCAAAAGCCTGTAAGACAATTAGACAGTATTTGTCAAGAAAATACAAGCCAAAAGCAAGTAGAAGTAAATAATAAGAAAAGAAATAGAAAATAGGCAGTAAAAGGTCATAGAAAAAATCAACAAACAAAAGTTGGTTCGTTGAGAAGATGAAAAAATTTGAAAAAATGGATTAAGAAGGAAAAAGCCACTCAAACTACTAAAATCAAGAATAAAATTGAAGGGGCTTGGAATGTAGCTCAGTGGGAGAGTGCTTGCCTAGCGTATACAAGACCCTGAGTTCAATCTCGGTACCATTGAAAAAAGGAATAAAAGCAAAGACATTATTACCAACCTTTAATATTTATTAATACATGCTTGCAGTGCATAATGGTTACATTCCTTGTGTATGTACTTAACACATTTTAATTCCTTTTTACCACCTCTTTACCCTTCCCTCCTTCTTGTAGATGTTAAAAGAATTATGAAGGATTATTCTGGGTGATTCTAAAAAATTACATAATCTAGATTAACAAATTCCTAGAAGGATAGAGGGCTGTCCAAATAAGAAATAGTACATTTAAATAGACTAATACTAAGTAATTGTCCCACAAATAAAGACTTCTGTTTGGGATTCTACAAAAGGTTTAAGTAAATATGAAAATGAACACTTCCAAATAATAGAGATGGGCAAAAATCCCAATTCAGAGAGGCTGTTGTTACTCTAATCTCCCATGACCAAGTAAAAACTATCTCAGTTGTGTGATGTTGATGCAATTAGAATCCATCAATATTACATACCTATTAAAAGAACAAAAGAAATAATACACATAACCACTTCAAAAGACACAGAAAATAAGTTTTTAAATCCATTATCTTTTAATGATTTAAAAAATTCAATAAATTAGGAATAAAAGAGAGTATCCTCAACCCAAACAAGATGGTCTACAAAAAGCTAACAGCATACTAAGTGGTAAAGAATTGAAAATCATCCCCTTAAAATAAGGACTAGGTCATACTCAACACTGGCACCGGAAATCAAGCCTTGAGATAAGAGAATATGACTTTCTGGGCCATAAAATACTGCACATCTGAGGTGAAGCACTGACCCCAAAACATTAGATGCTACCTCAGTGGTGTTTTATAAATTACTCTTTCCGCATATCCTTCTCTCTGCATATTGCAGAGGTGAAGGCCTCCTACTTAGCCCAGCTCACAGCACTAATGTACTTCCTACCATTCTCAGTCACTCGTCTTCAGGCCACGCCCTTCTTCATGAATTAATACGAGCTGGATTCAGCCCTAGGTCAAAGCCTTTGTTCTGGTTAGCTCTTGTCATTTCTGGACTTAGAATCCCTTGGCTCCCCATAACTACAAATATGCCTTAGTGTCTTTATTCTCTCCATGGGTTGCACTGAAAGTGGTAGATGGGAAATAACTCACTAGAATTCCAATAAGTTTTCCATGGGATTACATATGTAAACTTCTGGGACTGCAATGAAGATGGAGAAGGGTTCTCTATAAAAACATTATTGAAGAAGAAAAAAAAATGAACACTTTCCAGTTTCAAAATTTACTAAAAAACTGCATTAAGATTGTGTAGTATTGAAATGTGGACTATACGTAAATGTCCAGAAATAAACTCCAACATTTGCTATTAATTGAGTTTGGTATGAGTGCCAAGACTTCTTAATATAATAGTGCTGGAACAACTGGATATCTATATAGAAAAGAATGAAGTTAGAATCCTTCTGCACATCATAAGCTAAACTGAACTAAAAATGGTTCAAAGACCTAAATGCAAGTACTAAATTGATAAAACATTGCAAGGAAATACAGGTATAAATGCTTGTGACCTTGATTCGGCAATGGGTCTTAGGTACAATTTCTGAAGCAAGCAAGAGAAAAGAGATATCTTTTATCAAAATTAGAATTTTGGGCATCAAGTGATACTATCAATAAAGTTGAAAAGACAACTTATAATTGGGAAAATGTTTTAAACCATATATTCAATAAAGTTTTAGTATCAAAATGTATAAAAATTACTTAAAACTCAACAATAAGACAAATAAGAAATTTAAAAATATATACAGAACCTGGCATGGTGGCACACACCTGTAATCCCAGTGCTCTGAAAGGTTGAAGCAGAAAGATGATATGTTTGAGCCCAACTTGGGAAACTTAGAGACTTAGTGATATCCTGTCTCAAAATAAGAAAATAAAATGGGCATTGAGGATGTAGCTCAGTGCGATGTTACTGGGTTCAACCTTCAATGTCCTACCCTCAAAAAACAAAGTATTCAAAGAAGCTACTTATTCAAAGAAGATATAGAAAGAGTAAACGTATGAAAAATCTTCTTAACATTGTCATTGAGCAAATACAAATGAAACCCACAATGAGAGACCACCTCAAAACCACTTGCTTTGTCAAAAAGAGAAAAATAGCAGGTGTTAGCAAGGATGTGGAAAAACTGCAATCCTCATGAATCCCTGAGGGATAACACAGTGTAATATTTCCACTGTATCAGAACTGTTTAAATTGTTGTTACAATGTGATTTAGTAATTCCATTCCTAGGTAAATATTCAAGAAAATCGATAATGATAAGTTCACCTAAATGCTTGTATACAAATATTTATAGCACCACTGATTATAATAGCTCCAAAGTAAAAAATAGCATAATATCCATCAATTAATGAATGGATGAACAAAAATATGCAATGGAATACTATTCAGCCACTCCCAAAAGAATGATTAACTGCTTGATGAACTTTAGCAACATTACGTTGACTGAAAGAAGCCACATATGAAAGCTTCATATTTGATGATTCGATAGTAGGCAAATCCATAGGGATAGAAAATACATTAATAACTGACAGTAGTTTGATGGAGGGAGACAAGGAGTCACTCATGATGGACACAGGTTTTCACTTTGAAGTAATGAAGATATTCTAGACTTCCGTAGCAGTAGTTGCATGACTTGTGAATGTCTTAGCAATTCCTTCATTGTATGTAAAGTTCAAATGAGGCAACTTATGGTATGTGAATTATTGTTCCATAAAATCTTGCTAATGATATAATCAAATACTTTAAGAAATCTAGGGCACTAGCAAAAACTAGAAAGGGTATGAAAAAATCTGAGAAAGTTAGACTCTTCTGAGAAAAAGATAACATATTTGGTAATTTAAAACTCAAAACATATATGGTAAAAATATGACAAACAAAACTGTGTAATGCTGATGAAAGCTACAGGACTACCATGAATAGATAAAGAACTATTTTAAATTGGAATAAAAGTGAGAATTCAATGGAGAAATGGACAAAGACAATGAATAATCATTCATAGGAGAGTAAGTACATAAGGTCAATAGATGAAAAGATTCATTAGTAGTCAGGGAGATGCAAATGAATATTATAATTTAAATCAATAAGACTGGAAAACGTTAAAGTCAAACAGCACCTATACATTGCTGATAGAAATGTACAGTTTTACAGCCTTTCTGGAAAGTAATCTGACACATTTATTGAAACACTACATTAATTTGCTCAATTCAGCGATCTCTTATCACCTACTCCACAGCAATAAAAGCATAGATACAAGTATGTTTATTTCAGCATTCGTCAAAGTGACGAAAACAAAAGCAGAGGCCTAGAATAACTAAAGGGTTACTGTTATTAGGGAAGGGCTGAATAAATTATAGTACAACCACTTCATAGATTATGCTGAGTTAAAATTAATATACTACTGTTGCCCAAGATGACTGGAAATATTTTTTAACAATACTTTTTATTTGACGAAGTATGATGCAAAATGTTTGCATAATATAATTACATTAAAAGTAACCACAAAATTCCCAATGGTATACGTGTGTTATTTGTATAAACATGAGAAAACACAGGACATATTTAGGAATAATATGAGTTACCATGAATTGATAGAAGGAAAAGGAGAAAGGAGGATGAAGCAAAAAATGGGAAAAAATAAACCTTCAGATTTTGATCACATCTATATAAATTATATATTTATCAATATATGGCATTTGAAATTAATATAAAACTACATCAAGGATGAATTAAAAAATTTATATAAATTTACTTTGCTGTATGAATTGAAAATATCATATAAATAAGTTTTATTATGTAAGATTAAACGTTTTCAGTAGCAGGAAATGGGGGGTTATATGTAGTCACTCTAAGACACTCCTATATTATAAAACTAAAAACAGCTTAACCTTATGTAAGTAATTAATGAAAAAGTTACATCTCAGTTTCATTTTACTTTGATATATGATATTGAAATTGGTAAGTGATGAATAATATTGATAAGTGAGATTACAGAGGCAGTAAGAAACATCATGTAAGACTCACCTAGCAAACTGAAGACTTAACTTAGTCCTAAAAATACCACAAGTCTTTTAGGTTTGCAGTTAAACTACTCAGCCAACCTCCAGAATCCTCCATATGTACATAAAAATTAAGTGTTGAAAGGAGTTTATTTATAGTCTAGTCTGAAAGAAACACATAGTCAGATTATGCAGTTGTTGATACATTAATGATGCACTTTCTGATTGTATCTGGAAGTTTCTACTCACTGAAATCATAGCACTTAATTTTTCATTGATCATAGTTTAAAAAGTAAGAAAACCAGAATATATGTCAAATATTTTAATGATGTCATAAACTTAGAGTTACTAACCTCATAGTAAGGTCACGAATTTATTAGGCGCAGTCAAGGAATTTTTACCAGTTTTGGATATGTGGCTGAGCTGAGAGATTTGAGTTGTCACTATCCGTCTAATCACTTTACTGTTTCCTTTTCTCTACCTCTGTGATTAATCACATCTGCTTTGTTACTACTTCAAGACTCCATCTTGTATCCACAAACCAAGTTAATTAATTTTTTTGACATTTTTCTGGCTTCCTTAGACCTACCATTGGAAGACATCTAGATTGGAAAATGTCAGGTTCAGAAGATCTTCTTAAATGTAAGCACTGGAAGCAACCACAAAGGGAAAAAAAATATTCTTACTAGTAGTGAAGATTTAAGCATCTTGTAATAAAGAAGCCATGCCAAATCCCCAGCCTTCAGGAAGACATGGCTTAAAAATAATTGTAAATCCAAAAATATTACAGATTTGGTTCAAAAACCATAGAGTAAAACTCTAGACGGCAAATATATATGCTTGTTCAGCCAAAAATCTCAACAAAAGCAATGAAGGGGAACTTCGTCTAGAGCTTCAAAGAGAAACATGGACACACCTCCAAGATTCCCTAATGGCATCTATACTACATCTTTACTTTAGGCACATCGTCTGGCACCCTTTTTCCAATGCAGCATGTGCTCCAGTTTTACCGCTCCCATAGACCACTGTGTTGTTCACAAAACAGTCCACTTTGGCTGCTGCTTCCCTTCCAACATGTACTACTTCCATCCCATTTTGAAATCTGAAGTTCTTTCCCCACTCTTTAATTTCAATTCATTTGGCTCTTCATCTGTTCAAAGAACTTATTGGAAAGGTAAGGGAGACATAACATCCTACATATTATGATTTCTAGTTATCCCCATGCGAGGGAATACAGCAATAAAAGAAACAAATTATAGATACATGAATGGATTTCAAAAACATTTTGCTGAGTAAAAGAAAAAGTATAATATATATATTCTAATTTCATTTATGTAAATTGCTAGATCAGGAAAAACTCTTCATGGAAAAGGCTGATTGATGACTGCCCATTTGATGGAATGAATAGTATGAAAAGAGGCACCACATGAAAATGTTCCTTGTCTACCTAGGGTGAGAGTTACCTGATACCTAAGTGTATATAAACATAGACTTGTACATATGAAATCTGTGATTTTACTGTTCAAAATTATACTTCAATCAAAAATAAATGCATAAAAGCTGAATAAAGTTTTGCTGTTTCATCTTTCTACTTCTATGGAGAGTACCTTACACAATAAAGAAGGAAAGAGCACAGTGTATATATACTCTGGCATATTCACTAGCCTGATTTATGCTGTTGAAATTTTGAATGGTTTTTCCATTAAAGAAGAAGAAATAAAAGGAAGAAAAGGAGGGAGTGGGGGAGGGGACCCATTTTCTGACTATATAGCACATACCTGATCAATTCATGAAGAAAACAAATTCAGTTTTACAGAATCTAACGTTTTCATTATACCTTACTGTTCATAGGACCAAAAGAGACACTCAGAAATCCAGCAATTTTATAATCAGCTGTTAGTCCTGCAAAGGTTAGATCTGGCTATAATGTTAGACTTTTGGATCCTCAACCTCATCAGAAACCCTTGTACACAGGTCTTACGGATGCCCAGTACAATCCAAGCTGTAGTATTTTGTAACTGAAATAGGAAATCTCAGTATTGGCCTAGAATGCTGAGCCTGAAGGCATGAAAAAGGCTTTACAATGTTCTCTTCCTTTCCTTTCTTTCTCATCTTTTGTACTTGGCTTGATTGTAGATATATTAAGTTCATTCAGTGCCGTATTTATACAGTGTTTTGAAATCCAGCTGTCAATAATTAATAACCTGAGGCTTGAGTGTTCCTGAAGTAAAAGTCCCTTGTGTAGTTACTAAAGGCTGAGCTTTTATAAAGAGTAATTATAGGTAATAGTGACTGAATGGCAAGGTTGGGATCCCATTATCTGTACTAATTCCACAATATAGTTCAAGTTTCTGAGGTGGATAAGCTGATAAACCATATAAAGAATAAGAAGCTGGAGTGCAAGTATTTTAGTGAGGAATAAAAACCCTTAAGAAAAGTTATTTGATATTATTATTTCTAATAATATAGTATAATAATCTAGTTATATGTTTTTCATTCATTGAAACAATGATGACATATTTAACAAAGGCATATGTACTATATTTCAACTGTGAAAATCATTTTTCATTCATTTAACAAATCCTGAAAATGTAATATGTGCCAGGGACTCTTTTCAGTACCTGGCATTACATGAACAAAGCTGACATTTTACAAGTCTGATGGTGATAATTACAATATACAAAATTTAAGAAAGGCACAGGAAGGAAAGTGAAAGGGACTTCTGTATTGGATCAAATGGTTAAGGAAGACTTTGCTGATGAGGTAACATTTGGCCCTAGCGGGGGAGTATTTCAGATATTTAAAGGAGCAAGTTCTACATCTCTAAGATACAGGGTTGAGAAAAACTGCCATAGATTGTGACATTCGCAGCAAAATGCAAGCCAGGTGGTGGAGGTAAAATAAAACAGAAATGAAAAAGTTATTTTCCGATTAAGATTGTTTGTACAAGTTTAGCTGGTGATGTACTGCTGATACACAAGTTCTTAATAAATATTTCTAAAATAAGTGGTCTGTGTAATGGCAATGGGCACCAATTATCAGCTGAACCTAATATGAGAGCTCTTATCATTTAAGAATTTAAGTGTTGATGTGACAGGCACAAATAAAGAAATTGTTCAAGATTGATAAAGATGGGAGAGAGAGAGAGGAAAATGGCAGAGTGGTGAACAGTAGCAAAATTTAGTTTCTAGGAGCCAGAATCCAAACACTAGAAGGGGAAGGTAACAACTTGGGGAAGAAAATAAAGAGAAGTAGATCACTGGGACTTGGGAAGGAACTGACAGGAAAATCAGAAGCTACCAAGAAGTTGGAAAGATTGCCCACAATACAGAGAATAGAATGAAACAACCCAGAGCTCACAGCTCCCCACGTAAGTTGAGGAACCAAGTTGCCAGTCACCAGGTAAGAGCCCAGGGCTGGGAGATCCAGGGAAAAGTGGTGGCAGAGCCCCTAGCTATTGTGTGAGGTGTTGAGGATTTTTCTCTGAGGGGATTGTTTTAACAAGGCAGGTAATTGTCAGAGAGAGATTCCAGGGCAGGTGCCCACCATATCGCCAGTGTGCTTGATCAGGCACCATTTGGGGAAGGGTTTAAGAATTTAAATTGGAAGGTAGAACTAAAAAGCAACTTCACTCCAAGGCTCCCAGCGTTGCCCCCCTCCCCCTGCCACTGTGAATGGGTGAGACAGCCAAGGGCGACAGCCACAGTCAGGGAGCAGGCTGGAAATAGATCCGCTGAGTTTAATCTCTGGCCAAGAATATAGGTCCTGCACCCTGTGTTGTGAAATCAGGTCTGGCTTGAGTTGTGCTCAGAAACTGGGTCTGAAAGTGCTGGCATTAAGTACTTGACTACTTGGCCTGCTGCCTGCATTGAGCACAGATCTGAAGTCTGATTGTCTTCCCTATCTACCAAGATGAGCAAAACCAAATCTTAATGTGAATATTCCCACAAGTGGGACCTCTGCAATAACGGGCATCTTACAAACCCATAGGCTGTAAGACTAGATGGAGAAAACACTGACTTGCTGGACTCCAAAATTGTAGATCTTAGAAGGAAATTGTTCATTCAAAAATACATGTTTTTATTTTTCTATTTTTGGACTCATTTTCTTTTTTTCCTTTTTCTCCCCAAAGATTTGTTGGAGCTTGGGGATTTTTTTGTGTGTATTTTGTCTTTCTCCTTTGTATCCAAACTGAACATATCAGTATGTAATACAACAGCCATTGTTAATTTCCTATCACTTTGTCTGAGATTCTGTATTGCTTGTGTTGTTTTTGTGTTATTTTCTAGATGTATGTGTGTTCATTTAGATATTTTCATCCTTTTATCTTTAAAATAAAAAAAATCATTTTCCTTTTAATTTTTCTATTTGTAAATTCTCTGTTCTATTTCTTTTTTTTTATTTTAGAAACATAAAAGTACAAAAACATATTGACAAACAGACACCCATTATCATAGAAAATAGTACAATCACAACTAATCTATAGACAAGGTGATATGGTCTCAACAGTAGTTGTTGCTTTATCCATTGATATCTTCGAA
>PVLD010030076.1:0-17286 GCA_004027595.1 Dinomys branickii
AGTTCAGCAGGCAAAGGTCTGCTGCAGAGGCTGCTCCAATGGTTACTTCTCTTTGGGAGAATGTCCCTTAAGCTGTCTGCTGAGATTTCCGCTTCTACTCCCTACCCCAAGACCTGGCCGGGGCGAATAAACAGCTCACCACCCCAGGATTCTTGCAGACAGGCCACTCAGGTGTTCCTCCCTGGGTGGAGCTCCTTCCACCCTCACAAAACCCGTTGGGGCGCCTAAGTAGGTCTTCCCACCTGGGAGATCCTGCAGTCCTTAAAGCTGCTTTGATGTCTCTCGCTGGGCTGAGCTTCTTCCCGATTCAGGAAAAACCGGTTAAAGCACGCACTGAACTCACCCTGTGATCGTGCAGACAGGAGTGCCATTCAGATGTTTTTTCCTGGATGGAGATTTTCTCCGACTCAGAAATCCCGCCGGCCGGTCGCTGTTGCTCCAGTTCGCGCAGCGCTGGCTGCGGGGTGGGGTTCTGAGCGGGATCCCGGAGCGCTGCCCGGTTTGGCACAGTTTGTCCCAGTAGCGCGTTCTCTGTCGGGTTCAGGAGCTGAAGCCGTTCTTCCCTCCGCACTCGCTCTCTCGGCTGGTCGTCTTCTTCCCAGAAGTCCTCATTTCTGTCTTCATATTGCTATATTTCATTGTTTGGGTGGTAATCCTCTGGGAGGTTCTCTCTCTGCTGCCTACCCGGTCGCCATCTTCCCGGAAATCAGTGTAATGTTAATATTGAAGTTGTCCATGAGATTACAGCATACATCTTTGATACAGTACAATAGATGGAGGACTTCTGCCAGTTTTTGACTTTTTGTTAAGAAGTTATCCGTGTTTTACTGCTATTCACTGGTAAATAAGGTGAGAGTTTTTCCCTTTTGGCTGCTTTAAGTATTTTTGGTTTGGGATTTTTTTTTTTTTTTTTTTTTGGCGGTACTGGGGATCGAACTCAGGACCCTGTGCTTGCTAGGCAGGCGCTTATTCCACTGAGCTATATCCCCAGCCCATTTGGTTTGGGATTTTAAGGAGTTTTGCTCTGAGATATCTATCTCTATCTATGTATCTATATCTACATCTACATTTATAACATCTATCTATCTATCTATCCTGTTTAGGGTTCTCCAAAAAATATGTGACTTGATGTCTTTCATCAATTTCAGAAAATGCTCAGCCACCATTCTCCAAATATTGTTTATGCCACATTTTTGATTCTCCTTTTCTTCTGGGACTCCAATTATACATCTGTTAAATCGCTTTATTGTGTTCCACATGTCTTTTACATGCTTTTTTATATTTTTATCTTTGAAAATATTCCTGTATCACTCTGGTTCTTATTTTCCAACCTCTTCCTGGCTTTAGTACCTGTTAATCTCTTGCCAAACCTAAATTATTGATTCTTATTCTTGTATATCTTATTTATAGACACATTTTAGTTCTTTTTATGGAATTCAGCATGAAGTTTTTCTGAAACTTTCCTAGAAAATATTCATCATAGATACTTCAAAGTCTGTGTCTGAAAAGATCAGCATTTGGTTTAGCTTTGAATCTGTTCTTTTATTTGATTCTTAGTTACTTTATTATATGTGCTAGAATGCCTAGTCACTTTTGTGAATGCCAAACATTGTTATGTGAAATTCTAGTCTCTGTGCTAGTGGCCACTCCTTTTTGGTACTTTTCTTTGGCAGTTATTGTACTTTTGCTTCCTCTCTCTTAGCTTAGCATTCTAAATTCTAAAGAAAAAGCACACCAAATGCTTAAGATGTTAACTGATAAATGCTAATTTTTTTAGATTTACAGACCCCAGAGCATCTGGTTTTCATTAGACAACATCAGAATGTGAGATAGTCCTTTGCAGGCTTTAATCCTGTGCCTCAACCAGCACAGAAAGGGCAACTTGCTGGGATTTTTAGCTTGCAGGAAAGTAGTATGTTCGTTTAAAGAAAGTTATAAGAACTGGCTTCCAAAAGTCAATGTCAATTATAATATTCTGGCCAGAGACACATGACCTGGATGATGGTGATACCACTCAGCATGCAGCCTTCCTGCCCATTGCCCCACCACATCTCCATTAAAAGCCCTTTTACATATCTGAGTTCTCTAAGATTATTTTTTTTAGAGGTGGGAGGATACAATAGCTCTCCCAGTCTCCGGGGTACTGGCCCTTATATAAACTTGATTTTCTTCCACCAAAGCTAGTTTGCCATTGGCAGACAGACTGGGTTCTAGTAATATTTGGATGATTTATTTCCTCCCAGTGCAGATTTACTTAGTCAAGTGGGATGGGAGAAGGTCACTTGTGTTTGAGGCTGGGCTCCAGTTTCTGTAAAGGTTAGTGTATTCTGTACTTGCTTTTACTCTTTGGCTTTAATATTTAATAGGTTTCAAATGAAAGCCTGGAAGCTTTACCAGATCTTCTCCTTGGTCTTCTCCTATTGTTGTCTCCTTAGAACTATTAAATTCACATTTCTGTTAGGCTTCTTACATCCTGAACTATTGGTGCTAGGTCGCGGATGTCTTGAGAGAAATTGCCATTAAATATTGGACTCACTTCTTTGATCTTCTTCTCTCTCCAGGATTTCAACCCCTTGTTTCAGCCTTGCTAGATCTCAGCTCCTATTTATGTCTCCTCAGCCTCCTATGACTGTCAACAGCTCTGCTCAGCTTCATAGTGTCATAGCTACTATGTATGCCTGTCTCTGCAGCCTCAGAACTGCTACATAGGACTCAGTGGATATATGAAAGGGAAAGGCAATCATGAGTGTAGGATGCTTCTCAATTCATTTCACTTCCTTTTGGGATTTTGGTTCATAAGTCCTAGTTGCTTTGGTAGCTCTCTGATGCTGTTTAAAACTTTTTCTTAAGAAGAGTTTTTATTAGCAGGAGAATTTGTCAGAGAGAAGCCAGTCTATCACAGACAAGAACTGAAATCTTGTAACCTGCTTTTATGAAAGAGTCTTGTGAAGGCTACTTTGTGTTGGACCTGGAGTTAAATAGAAAAGGGATCAAATAAATGTGATGGAGAAGAGTTAGAAAAGGATTAAGTTACTTGACATCCAAAAGGCTTAGCATTGCCACAGTCCACCTTGTTCTTCAGACTAGTAATTGCATTTTGGTCTTGCTGCTAGGTCAGAAGGAACCTAGAAACTATTTTCAGATAGCTGAAGGACTCTACTATAGCTTTGGCAATAATAGGGGAGGGGCACAGAGGAACAAGGGCCAAGCATATAAGTAGAAGCTGAAAGGAAAGACTTGTGGCTTGAAAAAAGAAAGCACTTCTAGCAAAGACTGGTCAGAATGATGATCAAGGGAAATAATGCATTATTCACCCATGAAGGCACTCAAACATTGCCTGCCTTGGATAGAATCCTACAGAGGGCCTTAAAATATTGAATGGGGAATAGACTAGGTGGCCTGGTATATTTCTTCTTTTTTTTTTTAAATTTATTTATTTATTTATTTATTTTTGCAGTACTAGGGATTGAACTCAGGACCTTGTGCTTGCCAGGCAAGCACTTATTTCACTGAGCTATATCCCCAGCCCTGGCCTGGTATATTTCTATTCATAGTAAGTTTGGAACAATACATGTGGAACAAACACGTGACTGCCAAGTTCTGTCTTCATGCTGAGATTCCGTGATTTTTAAAATGAGGGAGTTAGTATGGTCAGGTAGAAAATATAGAGGACTGGGATGCTTTGCTCCCAGAGTAGTTTAGCAGATGAACAAGGAGAATACCATCTTCTCCATTCCCTATTCTCACACCCCAAGCCTAACCGCCTTACAAGTCCTTGTTAAACTTGCAGGGTGAGCTGATCTCTGATGCCGAGCCTGGGGCCCAGGAGTGCAGATAGACGGAGACAAATAGGTGTTTTCCTTGTGGTGGTGGTGGTGGGGCCGCCTGCTTCATCCCCTCTAGGAGGTGCAGGCACAGGCTTTGCGGATCTCGGCATCCTGCTCTCCTAAGGCAGTCCCAGCTTATCCTGGGATGATGCCAACCAGAAGGTTGTGTTCTGGCTGGTCCTCAACGTTCTCCTCTCTGTAGCATTTTCTGAGGCTGGGGCGATGCTGCTACATTCAGCCTCACTGCAGGCTGGAACAGCTTCCTCAGTGCCCTGACTGGGGAGCTCAGGGCAGGCACCCGCCTCCCACCTCCTCCCCAGGCAACACTGAGAGTCTTGCTCCCACCTGGATCCTGTAGATGGTGCTACTAAATATTTCATCGAGGCTTAACAACTCAATCTGCCTGCCATTATCCTGAGGGCCCCCACAGCCCTCAGCCCCTTTCTGATTAACAAAGTAGCTGGCCAGGAAGATCTGCTGCAGTCATCACTGAAGGCCGAGTTAGTAGCTGCTCAGGGCGGCTCAGGCGGAGGCACAGCATTAAGCAGGAAGCATCGATTGCAGCATTAGCTAGCTTTTTACATTCCCAGGCAGACAATGCAAGTACCTTCAATTATCTTCAAAGCAACTGAAGGGAAGGAAATTGGTCTTAGATGTGGTAAATAGACTCCACAAAGCCCACTGAAGCATGCAAAGATGCGCACACCAGGGACAGAAAGGCCTGGCCAACAAGTCCCACCACGGCTATTCAGAGTGCAGACAGCCACTGCGGAGACCCCCATGCCTGGGAGAGCACAAGGGGGCTTGAGGCCAGGTGAGGGCCAAGGCAGCTGCAGGGAAGTAAGGAGGCAAGACAGCCCTGAGCTTAGAGTCAGAGACTTAGATTTCAACATTGGCTCTATGGATGTGTGACTCTGAGTGATCAGCCTAACCTCTCTAAGGCTCATTTTCCTTATTAGTGAAATGGGACTAATAATATACTATGGGAGGAAATTATCCTGATTTCAGGGCTCTTTCCTCTGCTGACCGGATCCAGCTTTCTGTCCTCAGTGTGTCCTGCACTTATCTCTGTCCCAGGGCATATTGCACTGTGTGGAGTGTTGTTTTTCATGTTTGCACTTCCATTAGACTGGTAGTTGTTAGCAAATTTTTTAGGAGGTGGTTATATCCCCATGAAGAAACTGGTGAAAGCCATGGACCCTCTTCCCACAAAAAAGCACACAAAGGTATAATTTGCCTGTGATGTTAAGGAGCTTAGGAGGAGCTTGTTTAGAATTTCAATGCCAGTGTTTGTAGAGTGCATGGTGCATGAATCACAATCAGAATATATCTGTGGCTTTGAAGATGCTTTCCAGTTCCATAATTTTAGAATTCAATTGTATTCAAAAAGCATTTGCTGAGTACTTGTTGGATTGGATCTCATGGAGAACACAAGGAAACGTGTCCTGCCCGCAAGACGAGGAATGAGACACAAACATGTATGTAAAAGATACTAGGGGCTAAGGTGCAGCTATTTGAAACCCCATGTACTTACCCTTAGCAGAAACAACTGCTGGAAGAGGGTTTTATCCCTTTCCACTCCACCTCAACTTTGTATATCCCAGAAGAGAGGCCATTGGACCTGACGGTGGTTGTAGTTTGCATTAGGTGGGAAGGCGGTAAGTGCAGTGCGGTAGGAAGACCGATAGCAGCCTGCAGCAAGAACACTGTCCCTCCTTTTGCTGCTGGGGCAGAGGGCTGAGGGCCCAGCAGCCAGCACCTGCTTGCTCCTGTCCTGGACCCCTGGTGGGTTAATCTATTCAACGAGGACATCATTATGCACAGACAATTTGCATAACCCTGCCAAGCCTCTGATTGCAGGGCACTCTAGTGCCTGTTGGGGAAAGCTGCCAAGAAAGTGTTCCTTTGTCTTTTGCAGACTATTGAGAGGGTACAGTCTGGGAAACTGGACTCTGGACTCAGGATCCAAAAGAGCTTGGCTGAGCCTCTAGCACTGGCTGTCCAAAGTGAAATCTAAGAATGTAAACTGGGGGCTTTCTTCAGCTTGTTTCAGGGGAGAGGGCCCATTTCCACCCCACAGGCTGTTGCATCTTCTCTGCTCTTAACAGTTTAATTTTAAAAGGATAAAAACCCTCAAGGATGTTTCTAAGGAGTTAAATAAGTATCAGAAATGGCTCCTGTTGGGGCTGTTTGGATTTGAAAAGAAAATACTGAGATGTAAAGATATCAATATTTAATTGTCTCTTGAAGCCTGCATTTTCAAGCAAGCAGCGGGGAGCTGAGAGTTTCTCCTGAATGTGTATATGTGTGCATGCATGCATATGCACACTCTACATGGACGTGTGTGTGCTTAGCAGGGGGGAAATCTTCGAGAGCAGTGTGCATAGTGACTGCTCTTTTCCTATTTAACACTGCCACCCTCCTCCTCCTCAAGAGGTAATAACAGACAGGCACGAGCTCTTTGTAATTATTTCAACAGATAAGTGCAGAATCCTTTTGTGGCCCTTTCTCATCTGTGAGGAACTTGCAGTTCAGTAGGGCGTAAATCCTTTACACAAATTGCCATGCCACCCATTGGATAGACTGAAATGAATTTCACAAAAATAGAAGAAGTTTGTGGCGTGGATTTGCCGGGTGGCTACTCTGTCCTCAGAAGCTGGGTTGTGGGAGCTGCTTGCCCAGGCCAAGCCCATTTCTCCCACATGTCTTGCACAGTTCCTGGAACACGACAGATGCTCAATAAATTCTTGTTGAATGGTTGTTGGACTCCTGAAGCATTCCCTTTAGTTCTCTGGTCATTTCTGCCCACACTGCCTTCCCCAAATGCTTGGCAGCTTCCCAGAAAGAGATACATCCATCCCAGATGAAGAAGAGATTCACAGTAGTTAATGGGGCCCTGAGAATGGCAGAAAGCCTAAGCAGGAAGGGGCTGAGCTCAGAGAGAGGAGTCATTGCCCTATTTCACATGGCACCTTAATGGGACTTGGATCAGACCCTGGAGGAAGTTCTTGTTCTAATGAGGGCAGTTTGTGAAATGTCCATCCTTTCAGGGAAGTCTTTTAGGGAAAGAGAGAGACAGGGTTGTCAGAGGCAGGGCAAGGACAAGAAAACATTTTCATTTCCTTTCAGTGTCGGGTCATCTCTTTAGCTCTTGTCTTAGTCTGTTTGCACTGCTATAACAAGATACCACAGCCTGGGTAACGTATAGAAATAGAAATTTATTTCTCACATTTCTAGAGGTTGAGAAGTTCAAGATCAAAATGCTCTAAGTTCAGTTCCTAATAAGGACCCAGTCTCTGCTGTCAAGGTGGCACCTTATTGGGGCACCCTCCAGAGGGGGATGAACGCTGTGTCCTGACATAGAAGGGACAGAAGGGACAGAAAAGAGGGTGAAACTATTTCCTAAAGTCCTTTTACGAGTTCTAATCCCAGTCATGAGGACTCTGTGTTCACAAATTATTTCCTAAAGGTCCCATCTCTTATACTGGGAAGTAGGTTGTAACTCATGAATTTTGGGAAACATTCAGATCATACACTCATCTTCTGAGAGCACCAGAAAAGACATTGGTCAGAAGCCATTAAGATTTGCATGTGGCATCCATGAAGAATAAAGTGAAAAAATAAAAACAGAAGAACCCTATAACTGTCCACTCATGGCTTCTCTGATGTGTGGTGTTGATCAGTTTTTTTCCTTGGAAGAGTCCACAGATCCCAGAGAGAGGTCAGGCAGGCCTGTTAGATTAGTGCCACCCAGTCTCAGGGTCTGGATTTCAAACATGAGATAATATAAAGCAAGATGCATTGTATGTGCCTGCACTCCGCATATTCCCTAGGGAATCTCCCAGAATGTCCAGAAGGAAGCAGCTGGAGCTGGAGAAGGTAAGAAGCTATCAGGGAATCTCTGATTTCTTTAGCTGTCAAGACAGAACATCAGGAGGAAGGTGGAATATGGGTAAGACGGAGGGCCAACTGTCTGTCTTCCCCAGGCAGCACACATATGGTACATAAAGAGTAAGCCTTATAGTTGTGCTCCAAGGGCTCTGGTCACCCAGAGCTGAACAGAACTCCCTGGAGTTGGGCTGGATGGAGGCCCTGGATGGAGGGCTGGCAACCAGGCCAGGGAGCCATCACACCATTCCAAGTGCTCAAGACAAGTCAGTATGCTAGTTCTGTGCCTTGCCACCTAGGCTTTTCAACTTCCCTCCCTGACTTTGATGCTTCATCTTCCAGTGACTCCTGCTTAAATAAAAGTCTTTTGCCATGATAAAGAGTTGCCTCTGCACAGAGACCGGGCCCATCTCTCTGCATCTTTATGCCAGGGGTCCTTGGTTCTCATTCTCTACCATGTCATATGCCTCTTATATTATCTGTGAAAAACCACATGTCCTCTCCCTTCTCGATCTGATACAGATACACAATTTGGCATATAATTTCAGGGTATGCATGGACCTTATGAAACCTGTCAAGAGATTCCATTAATAAGATACCTGCCTCAGAAGAACATTTTTGAGGCTTCAGGACAATATAATAATATTAAATTGCATTTTGCAGTTTGTGAAGCACTTTCGCTGTAACTGTGTTAATTAATCTTCATAACAACTCTGTTAAGGTATAGATTACTGTAGTATTGTTTTTATTTATAGAAAAAGAGAATGGGGCTCACAAGGATTCTGTCAGTTTCTCACAGCCAGCAGGAAGTAAAGGCAGAGCTGGAATGCAGGCCCCCTGCCTGCACGCGGTGAACCTTCCCCCAGCCACACTCCTGTCTTTCCGCTGAATTTTCTCCACTTTTTACATCTGCACTAGCTCAAGTCTCCCTTGTGACTCTATGTCTACTCTCATTTTGTGAGCTGCGTGATGGATGGAGACTTAGGAGGTGACTGTGAGAAAGGCCAGTGACTTCTTGGGACAGCGTGGGGCTATGTGACAGAACGGTCTTCAGGAGCTAAAGCTATTTTCTGAATTAGTGATTATGGCTGATAATCCTCAAACCTATTTGTGCCTCCTCATGATGTCAGGGAGGAATCTCAGAGTGACAGAATGCTTAGGACTGGAGGTGACCCATAATTCATGTAGTCAATTATCCTTCCTAGATCTACAAATCCACGGGGAGGAAAGCATCTCTCCAATCTCCACACTCTTGCATCTAAGTGGTAAATATAGCTATTCCCCTGAAGAATGCTTTAAGCTGTCTTTGAAAATGAACAGTAGCTCCCCTTACCTAAATTTCTTAAACCCGTGGCTGTGCAGACACTAGCGACATTAGAACAGCTCTCTCTAGTTCCCTTCCATAGATTTCTAAGGAACATTTTATAATATCATTTGCTCAATTCAATTCTAATGAATATGGATTAATTTACTGCATTATAGCTATTGATCTTTAGCCATTGATCTGAGGAAGGGCGTATTGCTGCTGATAAATCTGCCCATTTGGGTTGAGGGTTCCCTGGGGACAGAGACAGGGAGGTATAAGTACCAAGATATGAGAAAGCTACAGCAGTGGGTGAGGCTGGGGAAATTCCTCTGGGGGGTGGAGGTAGAGAGGTGAGGACTGCTTTGGTCACGTCGTGCTTCATGTGGATCGCGCTTTTGATTCTTTGTCCACCACGTCCCAAGTTCTCCCATTCCTGTGCTTTGTCTTTGTTTCCTTCCTGTACATTCAGTGCCCTTCCTCCTCCTCACTGCTTTTTCAAATTTTACCTCTCTTTTTAAACCCAGATCACACGCTATGTTTTCACAAAACTTTTGCTGGTTCTCTTCTCATCTTCTGCTAAATATTTCTCAACATTTTATAAACCTGCACTGCTTTATCTCTTAAGGCTCTTAACCTCCTGTTACGTGCATATCTTAGTTTATGGACTGTAACTCCAGTGAAGGCCAGAACACCACCCGTCTCCTTAAATACTATGAAACTAGCATCTAGCCCAGCCAGACTCATTTAAATACTTGTCTGACAGACGAGGAGTTTGGGATCATGTGGGTTACAAAGGGGTCTTAAGCGGTCTTCCTTCTGTTATGGTGGTCCTTGGAAAAGGGAATCTTTAGGCTATTTCTGTATTCTTTCCATAATTTTAGCCTTTCTTAATTTTCACCTCTCACTTTTTATAGGGAAATGGAGTAGATTGAGGGTGGGCTTGTCCTGAGAGATGTTTTCTTCAGTCCTGTTAGATTCACAGTATCAAGTTGTCATTCATGGTGCTTTGCAAGAGAGGACAGCATTTTGCTGGAGGAGGAAGATCTGAGCAGTCCTTGCTCTCTCGCTCTCTACCTCGCTCTGCAGTTACTGAATGAATTCAGGTGTTCGTTTATCAGCGCACCTGATTCTCACTAAGGCCGGTCTCTCATTTCTCTTCTTATGAATTATTTTTCACCAGTTTCCAGCTTCCTCGCCCATCAACCTCTTCTCTTTCATTTCTCAGTCTTCCATTTCTATGGCCAAATTCCCTCCACCCACTTCTGGTAATCTGTAAAATGGCAATGGCGGCAAGGGTAACAGTGATGAGGGAGGTGTGGGATGTTTCCTCTGGGTGGGAAAAGCTGTGAGTTTTCCCTCAGAGGGGTACTGACAGGCTAAGGAGAGGAAGGGAGGGCTTATTGCTTTGAGGATACCTTTTCTTTAACAAGAATGATAGAATAGGAAGGAGAAATTTTGTGCTGGGAGAGCACTCCAACATGGCTGCCAGGCATAGCTCCTGAGGTGCTGTTGTTGCCATATAAGTAATTCTGCAGTTTAAAATTCCTCCTACTGTCAGCAGTACAAAGCCATATTCTTGGCTGGGCGTGGTGGCGCACACCTGTAATCCTAGCACTCAGGAAGCTGAGGCAGGAGGATTGTTGAGAGTCTGAGGCCAGCCTCGGCTATATAGTGAGTTCAAGAACAGCCTGAATTTCCTAGTGAGATCCTGTCTCAAAAAACTAAACAAAAAAACTCTGTATTCTTGATGGTTCATTCCATACCTGGACTAAGCTGGGTTTTGACTCCCATCTTCATTACTTGTCTTTTTTTCCCCAAAGGGATAGTCTTCTACTGGCTTTCAGAAGATGTCATAATAGAGAAGCAGAAATCACAGGTGTGTGATGACGTGTAGCAGAGGGGATGATGCAGGCACATAATGCGTGAGGTTGGGTATGCTGTGCTCAGACTTGTGTGTGGGCTTGTGAAGACGTGGAGAAGGCCTTTGTCCGACTGCCTCGTTATACACTTACTTGCATCTTGAGAGGTGCATCAGTCGGGGTCTGATCAAAAGACAGAAGATATTTTGAACATTTTAAATATGGAGAATTCACTCAAAAGACTGCAAAATAGCCAAGAATTATTAACTCACTACAAAGGCAAGAGAGAAGACTAGAATATCATGGAAATAGCAACTTAGGGAAACAGCTACCATCCTTAGAACTGAGGGGACTCATTTAGCTGCAGGTTAAACCTCTGAGGGGGAGCTACTTGCATAGAGCTGGTGTCTCTGTTTACACAGTGGTTCAAACCTTCTGAGTTGAGGTTCCAGCTGTCTGGCGGGGTATACTGAGGCTGTACTGAAAAAATTTCAAACTGTATTTAGCTACTGTGATAAGACACATTGCCTTCCATGGGCAAATGATTCTGACAGACAAAGGAAACAAACAGGACTTCAGCAGGAAGGACCAAATTGTGCATTCCTTTTTCAGCTCGGCATTTTCCTCCAGTAGTTGCAATGAACAGATCCTCTACTGATAGGGAACCAAACCGGAGGTCTCAGCAGCAAAGCAGAAACCCCAGTATCATGAAATAAAATTTAGAAGGTTGGTTCAAATTGAAGAGACAATTGTTTTGACAGATTATCTCTTCGGATGCATAACACCCATACATTCCTTTTTACATAGATTCCAACTTCCTACATCCTTAGGAACAATTGTTCTTTCATCAAACAAGATGCAACTATCTTTGCAAAGAAAGGTGTTCTCATCCTTTGCCCAAAACAAAAAGATGCAAAGTTTCAGCACACATTTTATGCATTCTGGGAGGCAACCACACCACCCATTACAAGGCTGGGCTAACTCTTCTGTAAGGAAGTCACAGTTCCACCATCTGAATATTATCCCCACAGAGTGTATATTGAAATGGGTGACTGAGGGAGGAAGATTGCAAGTTTGAGCCCAACCTAGGCAACTTTTAGACCTAACAAGAGTTTGTCTTGAAATTAAAACAAAGAAAGAAGGAAGGGAGAAAGGAAGGAAAGAAGTGGGAGGGAGACAGAGAGAGAGACAGAGACAGAGAGAGAGAGACAGAGAGACAGAGAATGTAGCTCAGTGAAAGGCCCTGGCTGGATCCAATCCCTAGTATCCCCACCCTCCAAAAAGTAAATTACAAAGCTAATTTGCAACAATTTGTATAACATGAGAAAAGGGGCAGAAAATATAATAATCTATATATAGAAAGAAGAAAAAAATATATATCTGTTATAGTCCTTGCTGATATAACTGGTCATACAGTGAGTAAAGGTGCAAAACTTCTCTTTTCCAGTTCCCCATTTTGTGTTTTTATCACCCTCAGCCAGGACATCACCTGATAAATATTTCTTTGGACATGACCCAAAGCTTCGTTCCTGAGAGGTCTGTGTGTTTTTGGTTACTGTAATTTCCATTAACTTTTACTATTAAGCATGGGAGTCAGTAAGATGCTTCAGAGAATCCCCTAGGGTGCAGACGTAATCATTCTTGGATCCGTATTTCCTCTTGAGATCAATCACCCTGAATGAGAAGAGTAATCCTGTTTTCTTATCTGTTGATTCAGTGGTATAGGAACACAGAACAGCTGGAGAGGAGTCTCATTTCCCAGGACAGTGGAGCCATGCTTGGTTTTTTTCTGATGGAAGGTTTTCTCTCTTGAGAACCCAGACCTCCAGAGTAGCGGAGCTGAAAAATTTCAGTGATGGGAAGCAAAACTTTTGTGGATGAGTTATTAGGTACATCGATGAGAGGAGTCACTTCTGCTTCCACTCCTTAATTCTGAGATATATGTGATCTGGCTCTGGGAGAAATAGCACTGCATATGGGTCCTTGACTTGAAGTATATACTATATTCTATATGACATAACTCCATTATTTCAGTGAGCTATCACCCAACTGGAACCACAATGTAGACATTAGTAGCTCATTCTACCATTCTTTTTGGCCAGTTGTTTCTGGGTGATGAGGTCTATAATAAGAGTGAATCACACAGCCCTACACCATTGTCACACTTCTTTTGTTGAGAAATGAATTCCTTGATTAGAAGCAATGTTGTGAGGAATACCATGATGGTGAATAAGACATTCTGTAAGCCCACAGGTAGTGGTGCTGGTGGAATCGTTACAAGCAAGGACAGCAAATCCATAACCCAGAATACATGTCTGTCTCAGTGAGGACATCTCTCTTCCCCCACCATGATAGATAAGAGCCAATATAATCAACCTGTATTAGTGGGTGGCTGGGCCCCTGGGAAATGGTGGTATTTGGAGGGCTTAGTGCTGGTCTCTGCTTTTGGCATGCTAGACACTTGCCAACAGTGATAGGCAAGCCAGCCTTGGTAAGAGGAAGTTCAAGAGTAATCCCATGAATAACCTCCATCTGTGCGGCCATGGCCACTTTGTACTCAGGTCACATTAGTAAGCACTCATCTGACTGGGGAGAGAGTTCACTATCCAAAAAAATATTAGGTCTCCCGGTGATTATCCAGGACCTTATCTACTCTGGATGTTCCTTGGGGAGCATTCACATGACATGCAAATATCCTTCAAGCTTCGTAGCAGGCACAAGATCCAAGCTGAAATGCAAGGTCACTGTATGGGCAAGTCAAGCCCTTTACCACCCTCTGCTTCTACCATGTAGGGTGGTTTTGATAAAGTCAACCTTAAGCTCACACTCAGCTGGTGGTGCTTGCCTACCTGGTCCTCCTGGGGGAAGTGTTTCTTCTTTAGGATCTCTGCTAGCCCAGTAGGACTATATAATTAATTTTCTTGGCACTTAGATCTGGTTTCCTTGTGTTATTCTTCTCAACTTGAAAATATATGCTTAAGGACAAGTTTAAATTAGTCCTCAAGGGTGGCAGGGTATGTACATTTTTACATCAACAGAAGCTAACTCCATGGCTCTTACTCAGAGTAAATGACAAGATACAGGGGGAAAGTTTAGAGATTTAGGAAGAAAAGCCCTTCTTCTCTGCTCCTTCTCTGCATTCCATTAAACAAGCACTAGCACACCTCCCAGCTCCCTATCCCTCCTCCCTGCTCTTATTGTATAGCAATAACCTTGATTCCTCGTGGAAGTCAGGGTGGATTTATCCCTCCATTAAATAAATACTTTCCTCCTCATTGGTCCATTGGCATAGAGAGCCCAAAGTAGTCAGATAATTGTCACAGCTTTCAGTTCAGCGAACCCTTACTTAGTTCTCTGACATAGATATCCTACTCCTGGGAACAGGCCTCTCACCTGGCATGGTGTAATGTTGTAGAGTTAGAAAGTATAAATTCAGTGTGTGGTCACAGAAAGTTATGATGACTACTTCAATTTTTAGCCCTTGATTTTTGTTTCCATAAATTCTAGCTACTGGGGCCACAGAAGCACATATAGGCCTTTATTTTAGCATATGTAATGCATCTTGGAGAATAGTAATTTAATTCACTGGATACTGAGCCTTAGCTGGCACTTTAATAGGCCTGTCCAGTATAAAGAAACTTGCTGTTTTGGGGTGATAGAGTGCCTGGTTAGACTGGTTTGTCCTATGGTCATGGCCATATGCCAGTTGGTTCTCCTTCTTTGTTATAAATTGAAATCCTTGATCCAAAGCAATGTTGTGTGTTGAAAAATCGAGCATTCTATAAGCCCTTGGCTAAGAGTAGAGGCTAGGAAGGTGCTTTTGTTTGAATGACCCCTACAAAATTCATGTTGAAACTTAATTGGTATTGTAACGGTATTAAAAGATAAGACCTTTAAGGGGTGATTAGATTGTGAGGGAAGAGCTACAGAGGCAGAAGGATTCATGGATTAATGCTGGTGCCATGCTCTTGGTTTTCTAGAACCCAGAACTGTAAGCCAAGTAATCATTTGTTCTTTACAAATTACCCACACTACAATACTCTGTTATAATGGCAGAAAGTGGATGAAGACGGCAGGCAAACTCAGTCAGACTGTCAGTTTTAGTAAGGACAAATTGATGTCCCCTCTAGGATGTAAGGGATCTGATATAACAGAATGTCTCCAAGTGGCTGCTATTTTCCTTGAGAAGTGTTCATATCAAGGGTTACAGGTGGGTCTTCTGAGTGGGTCTCTGTTGCTGGTAGATCAGGCAGCCTTCAGGAGAAATAGCCATTGGAGCATGGTGGGAAGGAGCCTATAGTTTGGACTGCATGAGTAGTTTCCACCCGTTTCACCACTGGTACTCTGTTCCTGGGAGCACTGTGTCAGAATTGGTTGGTTGAGGAGATGGGGTGGCTCATTTCACAGGCCAAATCTGCCCAGTTTTGAGAGTTTCTTTGGCTCCTCTGGCGGGCATGAGAAGAAACAAAAGTCTGTGTGTTTTTTGCCTGCTACTAGAGCTGTATTTACTCACCCATGCCACAGAGTGCCTTGCTCCTGATCTTCCAGCTGTGTTTCCTTCCAGGCTCCCTATAGTTGAGCCATTTCCTACTCAGGTGTTTGTGTGTATGTATACCTTGGGTTTCTTTTCCTCTCTCTGTACTGAGTGACAAAGGATAATGCTCCCTATCTGCCCCCTGGAAATATTAACCACTGAAAAATTTCCTTTAGTCACTCTTAAGTAGGGCTTTAATCTAACTACAATTTTTGGCTAATACTAACATATTGTACTTTTTGCAAACCAGCCTCAGGTCTTTCTTTTTCCCTAGTTGGTCATAGTTAATATGAGCCTCCAATAATAAGTGTGAGCTAAGGGACAGATATCCCTGAATAGAGGTGGGAGACATGAAAGTGTGGCCTATCTGTTTTTTTTTTTTAAAGGAGGAAAGTTTTATTTGGCTCACAGTGAATAGAGGTTTAGTCCATAGTAAACCGGCTCTATGGTAGAGAGGGGGCATCACTGAGGAGAAATAGTCCGGGGCAAGTAGGTAGAAACAGGCCATTGGCACGCTTTCCGTCCCTCATGTGTTTTTGCAGGCTACCGACCCTAGAGTAGATGGACACACACATCCTTAATCTTAGCCAGAACTGTGCCAAACCGTCAGTGGGCTGATTTACTAACCATATAACCTTGATCCCAGCACCACATGCTTTAGATACAACCACCTCTGAGAAGCCCACCTCTACGACTGCACACAGCTTGGAGGGGACATGTAGACACAAGCCATAACACCCAGCATGTAAGGGAAGCAGGGACTCCGGCAGGGCAGGAGACTGTGTGTGTATGCCTTTTCTTTTGTACTGGGGATTGAACACTAGGCTTTTGCACTGAGCTATATCCCGAGCCTTTTTTTTCTTCTTTTTGTCTTTTTTTGAGACAGGGTCTCACTAAACATTTCAGACTGGCCTTGAGCTCACTTTGTAGCCAAGGCTGCCCTCAAACTCACCATGATCCTCCTGCTTCAGCCTCCCAAGTGCTAGGATTACAGGTGTGTGCCACCACACCCATCTCATCCCTAGCCCTTTTTTTTTTAAATAAAAGTACAAAAACATATTAACAAACAGACACCAATTAGCATAAAAATAGTACAATCACAACTAATCTATAGACAAGTTGACATGGTTTCAACAGTGGTTATTTCTTTATCCATTGATATCTTCGAAGTGTAAATATATGAACCCATATACAGACATGCAAAATAAGTCAGACAATTAATCCTCTCAACAACAGAAAAAACACAAATACCAAAAATCCAAAGACAAAAAACAAAACAGGCAAACAACAACAATAACAACAACAACAACAACAAAAAACCATCAATAGTTGCTGCTTTGCAAATTGATATCTTCGAAGTGTGTGTTCAGGATAACACATACAGACATACAAGATTGATCAAATAACCCGTCATCAATTATTCCTTAGCATTAAATGATATAATACAATAGTAGAACCATGTTAGCCCTCCTGCATATATGTATATTCATATATACGTACTTATATTTTTGTCTCTTTCTTTTCTCCTTTCCCTCGTCCCATCTGTTCTTTGTTTTAGAACAGATTTCCTTCATGTCCCTTAGTTTATATTCCCACGCTCAGGTTCTTACACCAGTGATACAATACGTTGCCTGCACATGTATCGCTGATTCATTTCACTTATGAGTATGGATTCCAGTTTTGACCACTTGCCTACAAAGTCCCCAAAACTGTCTTTCTTTATAGCTGAATAATATTCCATTATATAGAAATGCCACAATTTTTTAATCCAGTCTTCTGTGGATGGGCACTTGGGTTGCTTCCACATTTTAGCTATTACAAATTGTGCTGCTATAAACATGGGTGCACATATGTCAGAGTGATATGATGTTT
>PVLD010030077.1:0-17286 GCA_004027595.1 Dinomys branickii
GTACAATATACAACATGGGGATATATTGTTCTCTTTACCTCAGAATGACAGAATTCAAAGAGTTAAACAGTTCAGTTCAATATATCAAGATTAAAGCAATTATTGTAAATTAACTTAAGCATTCCTCTACATACCATTCCGAGACATTTTTTAAATCCTATTGTCACCATCCAATTAAATGGAGGTTTATAAATACAGATAAACTTAATTTTTAAAGGGTTATCTGTTCTCAAAGGTTCTAATGCTTTGAATTTAAAATGTCCTCATTATACAATATTAAATATCTGTGCTGTGGCAGTGTGAGACACCAGAGAGCATGAATGAAGTAGAGGAAGGAGATCACGGATAACACGTGGCTGTCTTCATTGCACACACATATTTTTTTATTTGAAAGACAGCAAGATCTACTCATAGCATGACCTCTGCCAAAGAACAGGGAACAACTGGTGATTCCCTTCCTTTCAAGACCTAGATTTTAGATTTCTATGTCCAGAATACTCATCAAGGATCACTGAGGGGATGCTCCTGAAGACGGAGAGCAGTTCTTCTAAATCTTTAATGTGCACACAAGTCACTTGAGCATCTTTTAAGATGCAGAGTCTGATGCAGGGATCTGTAGTGATGCCTGAGATGCTTCAGTGCGAGTTCCCTGGCGATGCTGATGCTGCTGGTCCATGAGTAGCAAAGAATATGCTGGACCAGACATGCTGATATGCAGTCTGCAGGTTGTTTATCTGCTTACCTTTTTAGATGTAATAATAACAAATATAAAATAGAAAGTTTTGTTATTTATAGACAGTAACTATATTATATATTTTATCCATGGTCTGAGATAATTCCTCTCCACTGCTGTGACTTATTATGAATCAGGCAAGCCAGAAGGTTGGACACACCTGTTTTAATGTCCAGAGGTTTCTTTGGTGAGTAGTAATCAAAGCATGAAGAGGCTCAGTGGAAAAGGAGCACAGCTTTTCTGCCCCAAGGGAAGAGCAAAGGAAACAACAAATAAACAGTGATTTCCCTGCCACAAAAAGGGAATATGTGAGACTCAGCAGGGAACGTATTCTATTCAAAGAAATCCCTTTTGCAATCTCCCCTTTTCACTCTTTATCAGTCATTATGTTCTTCCTCTGACTTGATTCAAAGGTCTTGGCACAAACTTCCTATTGTCAAGCCTACATGAGGATGAAAACTTCTTTTTCATTCTCTCCAGACATCTGTGCAACTGTGGACAAAACTGAATGTAGTCAGAGCAAGGCAATAAAGGTACTTTTCTAAGGTCATCTAACTTTTATAATGCCCTACCCCATCTCATATATGGAAATTCCTGTGCTATGGAACATATAACTATGTATGCATGCATTCATATTGTCAAGTCACTTACTGAAGAAAGGAAGAGGGCATCTGTACAGTGTCTCAGTCACTTTCTTTATCACTGGAGCCCAACATTGGCTGCTCATGACTTAAAGGAGGAAACGTTATTTTGGTTCATGCTTTCAGTCCATTGTCAACCAGCTGCAAACAGAATCATCATGGCAGAGGAGCACTGCAGAGGAGAGCTGCTCACATCATGGCACCCAGGAGGCAGAGACGGGGAGAAGGAAGCGAAGAACAAGAATATAACTTTCAGGGTCATGGCCACAGGGCCCTGCTCTTCTCACACGGCCCAGTCTCTCAGTAGCACACTCAGCCACAAACTCATCCATGGACCAATCCCCTGGCGAGTATAGCACCCCACGATCCAGTCACCTCCCCCAAACTCCACCTGAACACATGTGGGGAGACTTCTACATCTGAACCATATCATGCAGTGAGAAATATGTGTATTAGGAAGGAATAGTAGAATCACACATGATTGTACAGTTCTAGAGTTGTGACAAATCACTGTTGCTAATAAAGAAAATAAATACTATTCATCAACAAAGTGTTAATGCCGGCAGTTAACAAGCATCACCTCACCTTTGTTTTAATAGAGAAGTTACACATATGATGTTACCCTCTTTCTCCAGTTTTCTTTCATGGAGAGGATGCGAAGATAAGGCTACTGATATCCCTGGGATTCATATATAGCAGAGGGGGTTCGTATATAACAGATTTCAAGTGATACACGTCAGAAAGGCAGGTACTGGGTCAATACGAGGAGAAAATATGCCAAGTTGTTAAACTATATGTTTTGGAACCATATCGCCTATGTTCACATATGGCTGCTACTACTCACCAACAGCCATCTTGATCATGCTACCAGCTCTCCCTGAGCTTCAGCTGATTCCTTTGCAAATTATGCATCATAGAGGTTATCTCAGGGTGGCTGTGAGGGTTACATGAAATGAAGGGTACAAAGCTTTCAAATAGCATCTGCCACACAATGCTCACTAAGTGGTAGCAATGGTTAACACTTCCCAATTTTGAGCTGATACTGTTTAAGTACTACTGGGCTTTATTGAAGTGTTCGCTAGCCATGGGAGGGCCATGCTGGCTTTTGAAGTGAATTGGAAAGTACCTTCCATTGTTTGAGCATGTGAAAAGGTAATGATTTTGGATTTAAATAAATGGAATTCTAGACAAAAATGTTAAAATTCGAAGAAAAACTCCTGCAGAGAAATTGCGCTTATTCTGAGTTTTGACCTCTGTCACTGTTTCTGAATACAACTTCTCTGGTTTGAGAATCACTTGAATGATGAAGGAATTATTTAAAAATAAAAATGGATTAGAGAAACAAACTGTCTTTTGTCCCTGCCAAAAAGAAGTGTAGAATCTCGGCAATTATAATCCAGCCTGGGGCAAGCAAGGCCCAAGGGAAGGGAAAAAGCCCTGAAAAAAGATATTTACAAGCCTATGAGCTATGCAGTGAATATTACCAAGCTGTACACACTATCTGGTAGGCACTGTCCCGAGATAAATAAAGGCATAAGATATTACCTCTGTTTCAGGAAGTTATAGTCTACTTGGAAAGACATTCAAATAAAACACACACACACACACACACACACACACAGAGGTAACCATACATACAAACCAACCTGTGGCAAAACTCCTGTGAGGAGACATTTTAGTTAAAAGCAAAGTGTATATTTCTAGGCAGTAAAGAATAGTTAGGCCTGCCTCTGAAGGTCCTTAAATGAGAAATGCATGCTTCAGGTAATTAAAAGTTAGTGGTATTTTCATGAGGGTGGGGGTTCCACACGCAAAAGAGCACTTTAGGAAGATTAATCTAGTAGCAGTTTGAGTGATTGAATTTAACAAACGTTTACTGAACATTATGTATAGCACCACAGTCCAAGATGCAGAGTTACAAAAGGATGCAGAAAAGACAACAAAATCTATACATACGGAGAATTAAAAGCCTTTCAAGGAGACAAGCACAAATATGAGTTTTATTACATAGCAGAAAGTTCAATGAAGTTCTTTGTGTATGTTCCACATGAAATGATGTTTAAGGTAGACTATTAAGTTTAGTACACTGCTATTAAAAAAAGATAGGGAGAAAAAATACGTATTTGCATATGTATTTGTATATGTATGTAGGATTTGTATATGTATCTGCAAGGATACATACAGAATCCAGTCGCAGTTGTCTTCTATGACGAAGGGAGTTGAGCGGCTAGGACAGGGGGATGGGAATGTTGTATGCATACCAACAAGTACCCTCTCTGAGTTTGAACAAATGTATCATCTACTCAAAACATTTTAAATACATAATCATGTAATGGATATGGTAGCATGAGGCAGGGAAAAGATGAATTTTATCTGAGAGAATCTGGAAAGACTTGTTAGACCACGTGGGCTATGAAGTTGTGCCTTCAAATGGTAGCATTTCAGTAAACCAACAGACATCAGCAACACAGTTATCCCAGCTATCTTTCTATATATGAATTAGTGTTAGTGTTTTCTTTCTTTTTCTTCTTTCCCTCATCCCAGTTGTTCCTTCCTTTGAGCAATTTCTCTCCCTTTCATATTATCTATTGTACACTTTGGGTTTCTTTAGTCTTTCATGTTCTTACACTAAGAAGACAATATGATACTTACACATGTGAGTCCTACCATCCTGTCTAATGAAACTCTGTTGTCTCTAACAATTTTTACATTATTATTTTCTTATTCTCTTTAATGATTTGATCAATCTTCCATTCTTACATCTGGTAATCTGAGCAAGTTCATTGAAGATAACAATATATAATATAATAGCCACTGTTAGTTCCTATCATTTGGTTTGAAACCCCATACCATTTTTTTTTTAACAAACAGACATCCATTTAAAAAATAGCATAAAGGGCTGGGGATATAGCTCAGTGGAATAAGCACCTGCCTAGCAAGCGCAGGTTCCTGAGTTCGATCCCCAGTACTGCCCAAAAAATATAAATAAATAAATAAATAAATAAAAATAAAAAATAGCATAAGAACAATACAAGTAATACTGAATTATAGAAAAAATGGTACAAAATTAACAATGGTTGTTGTAGTACATATTGGTATCTTCAAAGTGGTTTTTCAGGAAAACAAATATAGACATGCAAGATTGATCAAATAATTAATCATTAACCCTTACCTATCAATAAAGTGATAGAAGTCAGTAGTACAACTATGTTAGCTATCCTGTATATACATATATACATAATTTCCCCTTCTTTCTTTTCTCTTTTCCTTCATCCCAGCAGCCCTTTACTTTTGAGCAGTTTCCTTTCATTTCACAATGTCTATCAATACCTCTTAATTTTTATTCACTCTTTCAGCTTATTACACTAGTGAGACAATATGTTGCTTACACATGCAGGTCTGATTTATTTCACTTATGCATATGGTCTCTAGGCGTGGCTTTATCTGTAAAAGCCTCAAGATTATCTTTTTTGCAGCTGAGTAATATTCCATTATATAAAAATACCCCAATTTTTTTATCCATTAATCATTGGATGGACATTTGGGTTGCTTCCACAATTGAGCAATTACAAATTGCACTGCTATAAACATGGGTACACATATATTGCTGTGATATGATGTTTTCAGATCTTCTGGGAAAATACCCAGAAGGGCAATAGCTGGGTTGAACGGGACCTCTAGACCTAGTTTTGTGAGGAATCTCCAAACTGATTTCCACAGTGGTATCACCTGTCTGCATCCCCACCAGCAGTGAGGAAGAGTTTCTGTTTCTCCACAGCCTCCCCAGCATTTTTTATTGGTTGATTTCTTAATGATAGTCATTCTTACTGGGGTGAGATGAAATCTCAATGTTGTTTTAATTTGCATTTCTTGAATGACTAATGATATTGAATGTTTTCTCATATATTTGTTCTCCATTTGTATTACTTTACCCGAGAAGTGTGTATTCATCTCAGATCCCCATTTTTTGGTTTGGGTGTTTGAATTTTGGGGAGCTGATGTTTTTTAATTCTGTGTATGTTCTAGATAGAAGGCCTTTGTCCAAGGGACAGTCAGCTAACATTTTGTTCCCAATTTGTAGGTTTCCTATTTACTCTGCTGGTGATTTCTTTAGATGTGCAAAAACTTTTAAGAAAGATGAGATCCCAGTTGTTGATTCTTTGAAGTATTTCCCATGCAGTTTGGTTTTTATTCATGAACTCTCTGCCTACCCCTATGTCTTTGAAGTTTTTACTTACTTTCTTTCCCAATAGATTTAGTGTTTCTGTTTTAATATTGAGATCCATTTTGACTTGAGTTTGGTGCATGGTGATAGACTTGAGTCCATTTTCAGTCTTTGGCAAGTGGCAAGCCACTTTTCCAGCAGCATTTAAAGAGGGTATCATTCTTCCAGTGAATTTGCTTGGCCCCTTTGTTAAAGATTAGGTGGCTGAATGTGTTTGTGGTTGTCGCTGCATCTACCATTGATCCTCAGGTCTGTTTTTTAGCCAGTAGCATGTTGATTTTATTACAGTAACTTTGTAGTATAATTTCAGGTCAGGGATTGTGATTCCTCCTGACTTGTCTTTGTTGCCCAGGATTGCTTTTGCTATTATGGGTTTACCTTGGTTCCAGATGAATTTACAGAATGTTTTCTTTAGATATGTGAGGTATGCTAATGGCATTTTAATGGGAATTGCATTGAATCTGTACATGAGATTTTGGTAGTATGGCCATTTTCACAATGTTGGTTCTTTCTGTCCATGAGCAAGCAATACTTTTCCATTTACTGAAATCCCTTTGATCCTTTTGTCAGAGTACTGTAGTTTTCACTGAATAGATCTTTTACTTCTTTGTTAGATTTATTCCTAAATATTTCAGTTTCTTGAATGCTGTTGTGAAAGGTATGGTTTCTTTAATTTCTTTCTCAGCCTGTTCATTGCTTGTATAAAGGAATGCTATTGATTTTTGGGTGTTGACTTTGTATCCAGCTACACTGCTGAATGTGTTGATTAGTTCAAGTCTTCTTGTGGCATTTTTGGGGTCTTCCATGTAGATTGTCATGTTGTTTGCAAATAGTGATAATTTCACTTCTTCTTTTCCTATCCTTATTCTTTTTATTTGTCTCTCTTGTCTACTTGCTCTGGCTAATGCTTCCAGAACTATGTTGAATAGAAGAGGTGACAGTGGACATCCTTGTTCCTGATTTTAAAGTAAAAGCTTTCAGTTTTTGTCCATTTAGTATGATGTTGGCTGTAGGTTTGTCATAGATTGCTTTGATCAGATTGAGGTAAAGACCATCTATTCCTATTTTCTTTAGGGTTTTTATCATGAATGCATGTTGGACTTTGTTGAAAGCTTTTTTTTTGCATCTATTGAGATGATCATGTGATTTTTGTCTTTGGGTCTATTGATATGGTGTATAATATTTATTTATTTGTGAATATTGAACCCTTCCTGCATTCCTGGAATTAATCCAACTTGGCCATGGTGTATTATTCTCTTTATGATTTGCTGCATTCTATTTGTTAGGATTTTACTGAGTATCTTTGCATCTTTGTTCATTAGGGAAATTGGCCTATAGTTCTCTTTCTTGGTTGCCTCTTTCTCTGGTTTTGGTATCAGTATAATACTTGCCTCCAGAAATGAGCTGTGGAGAATTGCTTCCTTTTCAATTTCATTGAAGAGTTTGAGGAGTGTTGGTATTAAATCTTCTCTGAATTTCTTGTAAAATTCTGCTGTGAATCCATAAGGGCCTGGGATTTTCTTTGTTGGTAAGTTTTTAATCACATTTTCAATCTCATTAATTGAAATGCTTTTGTTCAGGATTTTTATATCTTCTTGATTCAATTTGGTAATTCATACACATCTAGGAATCTTCTGAGTTTTCGTTCCTATGGGAGTAAATATTTTCTAAGTAGGTTTTAATGATCTTTTGAATTTCTGTAGGATCTGTAGTGATTTCATCCTTTTTATTCCTTATTGCATGAATTTGAATATTTTCCTTTCTTGTTTTGATAAGTTTGGTTAGGGGTTTATCAATTTTATTTAATCTTTCCAAGAGTCACCTGTTTGATTTATTTGCATCCAAATTGGATTAATTTTTGACCTGATATTCATAATCTCCTCCCCTCTTTGAAATTTGGGCTTGACTTCTTCTTCTTCTTCTAAAAGTTTGAGGTGTAGCATTAGTCCATATATTTGTTCTCTTTCTGTTTTCCTTATATGTGAGTTCACCACTACAAATTTCCCTCTGAGGACTACTTTCATTGCATCCCACAGATTTTGGTAAGTTGTATACACATTTTTGTTTGTGTGTAGGTATATTTTAATTTCTACTTCAATTTCTTCTGTGACCCATTGGTTGTTCAGGAGGTTGTTATTTAATGTCCAAGTGTTTATGGAGATTTTGGTTCTTTTTGTCATTAATTACCAATTTCATTGCGCTCTGGTCAGATAATATGCACGGTACAATTTCAATTCTTTTGCATTTATGTAGGCATGCTCTATGGGCTAGAATGTGGTCTATTTTAGAGAAAGTCCCATGCGCAGCTGAGGAAAATGTGTATTCTGATGTTGTGGTGTGGAACACTCAGTATACACCTACTAAGTCCATTTGTTCTCAGCTTTGATTCAGATCTGTTACTTCTCTGCTGATTCTTCATCTAGTTGACCTCTTTGTGTCAAAGGGATGTTGAGGTCTCCTGTTACAATAGTGTTATTAATTATTTGTTTTTTCATGTCTGTTAAGATTTGTCTTATATAGTTTGGGGCTCCCCTATTTGGTGCATACCTGTTTAGGATTGTTACCTCTTCCTCTTGCAGTTTTCCCCTAACCAGTATATAGTGATCTTCTTTATCTCTTTTCATTGTTTTGGGTTTGAAGTTTACATTGTCTGCAAACATAATAGCTACCCCTGCTTTTTTCTTGGAACCTGTTGCATGGAGAATTGTTTTCCATCCTTTGACTTTCAGTCTATGGATTTCCTTTTGCGTAAAATGTGTTTCCTGTATACAGCATATCATTGGATTTTCTTTCTTAATCCACTCTGCCATTCTGCTTCTTTTGAACTGGTGAATTGAGGCCATTTACATTGATATTTATAACTGATATAAATTGACTTATCATTGTCATGTTATTTACTTGCTGTTGGTTTCCTACATTTTCTACCTGTTTAATTGCTTGCTGTGCTTAATGGTTCCTTTTCTTTGTTCTTGAAATTGTGATCATTTTTTTCTCTGTCTAGAATATCTTTAGTACTCTTTCTAAGGATGGTTTGGTGCTCATGAAGTTCTTCAGTTGTTCTTTTGTCATGGAAATATTTTATTTCTCCACTGAATTTGAAAGATAGATTGGCAGGATAAGGATACATCAATCTGGGTTGGAAGTCATTTTGCCTCAGGACCTGTAATACTTCACACCAAGGTCTTCTCGATTGGATGGTTTGTGTTCAGAAGTCTGCAGTGATTCTGATGGGTTTTCCTTTATAGGTGATGTTTCTTTTCTCTAGAAGCTTTTAATATTCTGCTCTTTTGCTGGAGATCTGGGATCTTGATTATTATTCATCTGGGTGTAGTTTTATTTTGGTTATGACTAGTTGGAGTTCTATATGCCTCAGTTACTCTATATCAGATTCTGGTTCCATGCTTGGGAAATTTTCTGCTATTATTTCTGCAAATATTCTTTTTATGTCATTTATGTCGCCTACTGCTGTTTCATTGATGCCTATTAGTCTTACATTATTTATCTTTGCCTTGTCTTGCAGCTGTTGAATTCACTTTTCCTGGTTCCTTGCTGATGTTAAGAGATCCTCTTTCCCAAATGCTAGCTGCCATGCTGTCTTCAAGATCTGAAATTCTATCTTCAGCTTCATTCAAATGGTTATGCCAGCTTTCAGTGTAAGTTTTGATTTCCTGGAAATCACTTTGAATCTGTTTCATGTACTCTAGTTCATTCCTATATTGTTTATTTACTGTTTCCATGAGTTGCCTATGTTCATCTATTTTTTTAAAAATATATTTCTTCTTTATATGCACTGAGCAATTCTTTCATTACTATTGTCATTTCATTTTTTGCCTGAGAGATTATTTCTGATCTGAAGTCTATGGCCTGATGGAGTTGTTTCTTTACTTCTATTGCAATCATTTCAGCAATTTCAGGTGTGTATTTTCCAAGTTCTCCTATGTGGATGTCTCCTGGACTTTCTCTGAGTGGGGTGGAGTTCTGAGATTGCATTTTAGTCCTTTGTCTTGTTATGTTTGATGCTGGAGGTAGAACACTCAGTCTTACTCTTCCCTGGCAGTTCAGCAAATGTTGGTAGCATCCCTAGTTTTTGTAGTGGTCAGTCTATCCCCTCAGTGTCCACTGAGATGTGCTGCTCAGTCTGGAGTCTTCTGGCATATGGTGAAGTGTACCTATTTCTCCCAGGTCTCAAATACAAACTGTGATGTCAGCTGATGGTAGACCATCAGATCCAGTGTCCCCTCACAGCTCAGGCCATGAGTATGATCCAGAAGCAAGCTGCACTGGTGGGACGATCACAGCTCAGTGTTCATGTGTCCCAGGCAGTTCAGGGCACAGGCAGAGTCCAAACACAAATCACAGGGTCAACAGTTCATGGACCACCTGATTCCGTGTCTCCAGGTAGCTCGGGGTATGTACAGGAGCCCAACATGGGCTGCATTGGAGGTGATCACAGACCACCTGTTTCTGTGACCTCCAGGAGCTCAGGGGCCTGCATGTAAAGCCCAGACATGAACTGTGGTGCCAGCAGTTCATGGACCACCTGCTCTAGTACCTCAGGCAGTGAAGGGCACACACAGGGAGGGCCCAAACATGAAGCCCGGTGTTAGCAGTTTGTGGGCCTTCTGAATCAGAGTCTCCTGTCTGCACCAGGCACACAGAGGACCGCTTGGATCGTCTTTAATGTCCTTGCTTTGTTTTGTTTGTATTTTGCTATTGTACTTTTTTTCACTGTTCTCTTTAAAATTAAAAAAAAATGGCAGCATTTCCACAGGGCACACATTTAATGGGAATCATGTCAAACAGAGGACAGAATTTGCCTCATTCCACAGGGTAGGGGTTATATCTCCACAGTAGTGGGCCTGCTAGCCACATGTGTCTTCAGCACTGGAAATATGGCCAATGAGTGTAAACTGAGATTTGCTCTGACTGTAAAACACTTGAGGAGTTGTGAAGGCATAGTATGAAAAAAGAATGCAAAGTTTGTCTTTCTACATTGATTACATGTTAGAAGGATAACACTTTGAAGTAAATTTAATATATTAACATTATTTTTCCTTTTTTCTTTACTTTCTAAAAATATAACTCTTAGTTCATTGAAAATCATACCAGTTCGTTACATTATATTTCTTCTGAACAGTGCTGATCTAAAACATGGTGGTTTTCTGATAATGGTAACTTAGGTCAATAGAGTGAGACTAGAAAGTATATCACTATAGTAGGAAGAAATTTTGGAAAAAGTGGGCCAGACAAATTGTGGAGGACTTGGTCATTCAGCGAAAGTTTAGACTTTAATTTTGCACTTCCTGGTGAGCCACTGCAGGGCTACAAGTGTGGGAATCAAGTGATCAGAAGGCTACTTTGGAAACTAGTATAAACATAGACGGAAAGAATAGTTGTAGCAATCAAGGGGTGAGACGCTAGGTTCTGGAATTAGGTGGTATCTTTGCTATCATAAAAGGATAAATGTAAACTATACAATTAAAGGAGAATACGTAGAACTGATTTGGGGTGTAGATGTCAAAAATATCTTTAAATATTCTTATCCTGGCAATAAGAAGCAAGTTAGCGTTAGTAATAAACATAATCTAGTCTGGAGAGGGAACTGGATGGGGATTACCTGGTAGAGAAAGTGATTTTGATTTTTGACATTGTGAGTTTAGGGTAGCTGACTGAAACATGGAACCAAGGGTATGAGAGACACATTTTTTAATCTTAGTAGAGGTGATCTTTTAGATAGATAATTATAATAAGGATTAGTATTTATCTGGCATTATAGTATAGAAAATGCTCATTCCATAGACTATTTCACATAATCCTTGTAATAGCTGCCTTAATTACTTTTCCTGTTGCTGGAACATAATACCCAATGCCCAAAGTTAAAAGAGAAAAGGTTTATTGTGACTTACAGATTGTAGAGGTTTCAATCCATAGTCAGCTGGTTCCAAGGCAGAGTGACATGGCAGAGGGGCATTGCAGAGGAGAAATAGTCCATGACAGAGTAGGCAGGATGCAGCAAGTAGCAAGTAACCTTGCAGTCCCTTTATAGTCTATCCAGGCTACAAGCCTATTGATTGGTGCTACCCACACCCGGGGCTGGGCTTCCATTATCCACACCCAGAACTATGCTAATCCCATTTAGTTATGACACATCAGTAATAGATACTCACATACCCATGATCAAACTACTTCTCAAAAGCCCCACCTATGAGTGCATGAGGCTATGGGGGACCAACTATATACAAGCCATATGAATAGTTTACAGCTCAAAGAGTTTCAGTAATTTGCCAAATGTCATGTAGCAGTTAGTGACCAAGGTAGCATGCTAAAACTTGCTTTATTTCTATTACCATAATTGAAAAAAATGCCAAGGGAAAATGAAGAGAAACCTTAGCTCCCTGATTATATATTTGCAGTCCCCCTCATACTGCTTACTCTTAAGGTAACTCCAACTCCAGTTCTGGAAAAACAATTTTAGGTTCTCTTCAGTTGTTTTAAACATCTTTTTTAGGGGTGAGAAAACCAAGGCTATAGGATGCTCAGTAAAATATTAAAACTATGTATTAGGAAGGAATATATGTGGAATTCAGACAAGAATTATGGTAGATTGTGCTTTGTTCCTAAGTATTAACTTCCTCTTTTTGTTTAAAGTGTGTCTCTTTTCCTGCTGCGTTAGCTTAAAAAATTGTAATGGACTTGGTCATAGAACTTCTGGCCAATAGAATATGAGGCAAAGTGGCCTCCACCACAAATGATCAGCAGCTTTAAGACCATAGCATGGTTCAGCACTTTTTTACTCTTTTTTCTTTGCCATAAGATTTGCATGTCCATAATAAGGGCTCATCCTTCAGCTAAGATGCTAGAATGAGGAAGATATATGAGGCAGAGTCATGGACAGGCTACAGCTGCCACAAGTTAACTTGTTACAGTAATGGAGGTTGGTTATTTTGTAACTATAACACAGCAAAACACAAGCTGATATATACACTACTCCATTATATGGACATTACTTCCTTTTCACTGACCCTTTGTTACTCGCTTTTCACTTGATTAACTTGTACTCATCATTTAGGGTTCCCATTAGATATAATTTCTTCAGAGAAGCCACTCTTAACCATCCATTCTAACTTATGTCCTCTCCATCTCTAGCATGCGTGCATGTGTGATGGTAGACCATTACACATGCGTGCACACACACACACACACACACACATGCACACACATACACACACACACAGGCACACACACACACACACAGAGTTTTACCTATACTTTTCCCACCATTATTCTTCTCTTCTTAGGCACTTAACACAATTATAGTAATATATTGCTTTGCCTTTGCTATGTTCCACTTCATTGTAAGCTCATGAAGACCTGAAACGCATCTACTTTTGCTCACTATTACATAATATTGATTGACAAATGAATGTTTTCATTTAAAACAATTATTATAGCAAAAGACAAATTGCTCTTAATGACCCTTAATATACTCCTCCTTGCTTTGAACACATCCCTCTGTTCTTGCCACTTTTCTGACGCAGTTCTAGAAATCTATTTTTGTGAGTGTCTCACCGTGCTGTCTTGGCCACATCCATTTCCCTCATCAATCCAAATCATTTTCCTTTCATGGTCATTTTGACTTTGAGGAAAAGAAAGAAATAGCATATTGCCACCCAAAAGATGGCACCATGCAGCAGCATTCACTTCATTTTTGAGTACACCTTATAAAAATACTCATGAACAAGAACTTCTAAAACTGCTTCAGAAAGTGCCAAAAACAATGGGATAAGCATATTTGAAGTAAGGGGATTATTTTGAGAGGAATTAATGACAGTGTGTCTTACTGTAATAAATTTTAAAAATTTAAATAGTCACTGAATATTTAGGGCACCCCTTGTGTATAGTACCTAGTGTAATGTGGGTCACACAGTAAATGCTCAGTGAATCTTTGTGGAATGGATATTAAAGATTTGAATAGTTTATTATTAACATGGTTGTTGAATCATAAACCAAAAAGAGAAGATAATATAATTAGAGGAAACAATACTCTGAACATACCTCTTAGGTGCAAGGATGAACTACTTTCTGGACATTTTCTTTTAAGGAAACTTTAAAAGCAGTGGCATTTTTCAAAACAATTTAAAACAGACCTACTTGTCAAGTGACTTCTGTACTTTAGCAAGTTTTCTGCCTCATATCAGAGAAGCCCACTGAAGCCTGCAGCTGGACCAAAAGGATTCCTCTAAAAGAAAATAGGATTGTTGCCATATAATATTTAGTTACTTGGAGTAAGAGATTAGCTTGCTTCTCCCCTTCTGTGTGGTTGATGTAAGTTAATGAGAAGTGGAGATGAGAAATGGTTCTGTGAAGTAGAATTACGGGCTGGATATAATGGGTGGCTCTTTGGTCCAAACCAGAAAATCAGGGCTACTGCCTCTCAGTTTCATCAGCCAAGTAGATCACTTCAGAGGTGGCTCTGAGCTGCATCACACCAAGCTGTCAATGGAGTGTTTGAAGGCTTAGTACAAAATGGCGAGATTCTCCTTGACAGGACGACACACATATTCACATGATCAAGTGGTAGGAGGGCAGGAGGAATAGTTCTGCATTTTAGATCATGAAATCATGTATGGAGAAATCCACAAGTACTCACAACTTGAAATGTTGACACACAGTGAAGCCTGAAGTAAAGGTACAATTCTAATAAGTACAGTCAAAGATCCACAAAGCCTCTCTCTCTCTCTCTCTCTCTCTCTCTCTCTCTCTCTCTCTCTCTCTCTCTTTTTAACCTGGATACCTATTAACCCCATGACCCTGAAGTTCCTGTCTTCTGTGACTCCTGAACACACAGCCAGACTGCGTTCCTTAGGCAGGGCAGAATGGAGAAAGCCTGTGGAAATAAAATTCACTTTTAAGAACTTAAATAAATGTAAGGAAAAGTAGGGAGCATAATTGCCATGACTTTTATATACCTCATGACATTTGGTACATTACAAATAAGTTCCACATTTATAACTCTGCCTTGATATTTACACTGATTAAATTCTTTTAGGAGGTGGTTCCTGGATGCTGGAGGCCCATACATAAAACATATTAGTGTATGGAGTACAGCCAAATCCCTCAGTGTACATTGCAAACACTTGTTAGAACTTGACCTTGGAGGGGGAAAAAAACTTCCTACTTGTCTTCAATCAGTCATGAGCTCCAAAAAGTCTCAACCAAAGTCAACTTGGAGACATCCAGTGTTTAGGGATCTTGCGCTCATCACTGACCTTAGATGGAGCATTAGTTCCCAGGATAGCACTGAAGGCTGTGTCCTCACCTTGATAAGAAAATTAGCTCTGGTTTTCTACTGCCTGTAAGAAACATCCCTTTTCATTTGTTCAATTCCCTGAGAATTGACATCATCCATTAATTCATTGAGCCATTGCTTTGTGTAAAGGCCCAGAGATGAATGAGACAGTCATTGCCATCAAGGAACTTACATTTTAGTCAAGGATACAGAAAACTAGAACTCCAGCAGAAGGCAGAATGAAATAAAAGGTGATAACCAAGATGTGAGCAAGTTGCTGTGGAAGCATAGTTAAAACAATTTATTTTAATGAGTGAAGGAAAATTAAGAAAAGGTTCAAAAGGCAGTATTTGGCCTTGAAGGATTAATAGGAGAAAAAGCGTGAGTCTGGGCTTGACGCCATATCAAGCAGAGTACGCTGCAAATGCACATAACGGCATGAAAGCACACGTGCATTACAGCATGTTAGATGATTGTGTATCACTGACATGGTCGCATAAATCTAGTGCAGCTTGGCTGAAGAGATGGATTAGAAGAGGTTTGAAAGTTACCTTGGAGTCTTGCCCTTGGGACCTTTGAAAGCCACACTAGTTTGGTTAATTAAGAGGAACAATCAAATGTGTTTGGAGAAAATCAAGAAAGGCAATTTAGGATGTTATCTCAAACAGTGTGAAGGGCAGTTGGAGAGGTAAAAGACTGAACCAGGCAGACCGACTTCCATGCCTGGCTGGCTCTTAGGGGACAGGGAAGAATACAAGATACTTCAGCAGTTTCTACACTTATAAATTAGGAAAGCGATAGTGCCAGTGATGAGTCATGCCACCCGGATAGAAAAACCAATTTAGCTGGAGAAGAACATTTGAATGGAAACATATAGAGTGTAAGACGTGAGCTAACCTTTTCAGTGGGAAGGTGGTGCTGGGGTGCGGACCCGACTACAAGGTCATCTGCTTGAATGAAGTTCAAACTGTGGCACTGGAGATTGGAATACAAACGAAGACAATTAGGGATAATTCTATTCACAGGAGTCATGTGTGGACACCCTTTAATAAAGTGGCTGAGGAGTTTTCTGAGAGATAAGGGAAGATGTGGCTGAGTATATTTAGAAGATAGCAGAGAAAGTAAGCAGGATGAGGATTTAGTGGCATTTACATGCTTGGTATTGAGATAGTCATTGGCAAACATGAAGGACAGAGTCACAGAAATGTGGTTAATAGAACAGTGGAAACTTGAGGAAGTTTGTAGACTGAAAGGAAATGAAATGATAGAATAATGGATGTGAAAAGTGAAAGCCCTTTCAAAAGTACAAAGCACTCTATAATAAAGGTCACAGCAAGTCAGCTTGCTATCACAGATGCTCTGGAGCCAAAAAGTCACTGACATCAGGAACACACTTTCAATTTTATCTGCTGGGGCACTCAGTACATGACCCCTTTTATTTCCTCTTCACTCCTCTCTGCAGCTCCACCACAGGCTCCGCCAGTTGTTCAGTCAGGTAAAGCTCATTACTCAATTTTTGTCAAACACTCTAGGCTACTGTGCTCCTATATGCCACAGGTTTCCAAAGTCTGCTGAAAAATAAAGTTCACAGTGTTTCAGTATTTTCAGTTTAGTTCTCATTTTTATATTTGGGGTTTTGGAGGAAAATGGAAGGAAAGTGACACAAGGTACTTGAAGCTGAAAGAGGGAAGTGAAATGCAGTTCCCATTCCAAAACAAAACAATATTAGCAAATTAAAGCTATTCAGTGTCATGTGATCCCACAGGGGACTAGGGAGAGGAGCCTTATGGTTCCTTGAGTAGAAAGTTATTTAGCATAAAGAGAGAGGCAGAATTTGGAAGTCTGAAAGATTACTGGGAAATACTAAAATGGGAGAGTTTGGTGTTCCTTTTGGAAAATAATTTTTCAAGAACCTCTTAAATGTACAGTTTAAAATATTAACCAGATACTTAAGAAGCTCAGCTATGAACTAATTAAAGATTTTCCAATGATTATACTTCATCTAAGTGCCTTTCTTTCCTGCCAGTGTGAAACCAAAACTGAGTCAAGACATTTTAATGTCCACTCAGTCTTTGTCATTTTTTCTTGCTTTGAACAGTTATTCAAAATGTTGGTTTTCAGAACCATTAAAAACAAAGGAAAAGAGAACGACGGAAATGGGGAAGGGCAAAAGAATAAAAGAAAGCAACCTAGAGAATTTACTCATCTTATTACAATATTTACTATAATATTACTGAAGAAGTTCTTGTGTAGAAACCCTGTACTCTATATCTCTAGGATTTGCTATTACTTGTATATAAGGCTTTTACAAGTCTTTCAACAGGATAAATAAGATCATGCCATGCATCAGAACTGTAGCTGCATATAACCATGGATAGGTAAGCATTGAAAAGTTCTT
>PVLD010030078.1:0-17285 GCA_004027595.1 Dinomys branickii
ATGTCTGTATATGGGTCCATACATCTACAATTCGAAGATATCAATGGATAAAGCAACAACTACTGTTGAGACCATATCACCTTGTCTATAGATTAGTTGTGATTGTACTATTTTCTATGATAATGGGTGTCTGTTTGTCAATATATTTTTGTACTTTTATGTTTCTAAAATAAAAAAAATAAATAAATAAATAAATAAAATTACCCTTCTTGGTGTGAAGCATCTGACATTACCCTTACACTTCTGAATTCTGTGTGTGTGTGTGTGTGTGTGTGTGTGTGTGTGTGTGTGTGATTTATGTTTCTGTTCTTAAAAAGACATTTACCCCTCTTGTCTCTTAAAAGCAACTTGTTAAAAATTATAAAGTGTTAACATGTTATTCTGCTAAAGCCTCAGAGTCTATGTGGCATATGGCTTTTGCTCAAGAATTGTTCAAGTAATGACACTTAATATTTGTTTTGTGCATGCAAGAAATGAAAAAATGACAAAAAGCATCCATATGCAAAAACATTATAAAAATGAAGATAATTTACATATTTTAGTTCTGTATATAATAGATATGTGGGATGGGGTAGCCAGGAGCCCTGGCAGAGTGGGTCATTGGTAACGATGAGAGTGTGTTGTATTTTTCAGGTGCATTAGAATGGACAAAAGCTGAGAGCTACTCTGTTGTGATATAAAGGCTAATATTTTAGCTTGATAATGTACCATGTAATACTTATCTGATTTTTGTGATGTGTTCAGTAACAAAGAAAAAAAAATCTCAGGCATACAGTCTTATGAAGGAAAGACGAAGCCATACACACACACACACACACACACACACACACACACACACACACCATATGCCATTTAGAAGGGAGGCCTTGAGGTACTTGGGAGATGGGGTGAATATGTCTTTCAGCTTGGCTTTTATTCACTATATTTATACTGGGGGATATAAGCTCATTTTCAGTGGTTAGATGGGAAGACACAGAAATGTCAAGCTTTTTTTCTTCCCACAATCTGTGGCAGACTGAAGATAATAGAAAATTCATGTAAATGATCTACCATTCATTGTTAAATGGAGTTATAGATTCTCCCTGTACCTTCAAAAATGAAAATATGTAAATGAAAATACATTGAAAGATATAGTAAGAAGTTAATCTATTAAACTCTCAATATACTGTAATTATTGACCAATTATTAACTTTAATCAAAGAAAGAGAAAGTAGGCCTCTATCTTTGACAAAATGATAGACTGACCTAAATTGAAAGAAGGACTTTACAGGAAGAGAAAGAAACCTTTCTATCACTAGGGTAATAAAATAGGGTCCTGGGTTCAAGGTTGGAAATGTTCGTGGCCCTCAGGTTGTGAGCTGGAGATCAAGACAGATAAGGCACAGATAACTGACAACATATCTCCTAAGAGCTGATGTAGAATCATAACAGAGAAATCCTTTGACAGAGTAATTCAGAATGCATTGTACTCTTTCCCATCAATATGGACCTTAGTTTGGAACTACTGATTGATGGGTTTTCTGTCTTAATAAAAATTCTGCCAAGTCATCATGGTGGCAAGCCAATATGGTGTGGCTCAGTGAAGGCCATGTGGCAGACACTGGCTTCCTCCTCCTCAGTCATATTACAACTTCCTACTTCCTTTTTTACAACATCCTGTTTTTTTCTTCCCCACTCCACTCCCCATGTCCAGTTACTGTCTGCAAAGCCACACAGACCATCAAAATTCCATTCCCTGCCTGGCCCTATATAGCCTTTGTTCTGCCTGCCAGGCCCTCAGAAGCCCCACATCCCTCTTTCTTCTGTGGACTTCTGCGTGCCTGCAATAAAGGCATTTTTTTTAAACTTTTTTCTGTTTTTACTTGTGCCAAAAAACCTAACGCTGATTTCTTACAACTGTGAAAAGAATAAGTAAGTCTCATAACAAAAGAAAAACTGGCTGGGCTATTGGAGGAAAGGACAGGGCCAAGAGAAGAGACAATCAAATATTAGAAAGCACAAATATATTTTGAAAAATGTTAAACACAATGGAAAGATGGCAAGAATGGAGGATTGCTAGCTCCCAAGCAGATGAATAAAGGATGGGCTTTTGTTGCAAATCTCTCTTTCCTTCAGATGTACTTGAAGAAATATATTTTTTCATTTAAAAATTAATTTATTTAACGTGTACTTTTGATTGTCTACCATGTATCAGACACCACTCCAAGAAATATCGCTCCTGAAAAGAACAAGATAAAGTCCTTAGTAACATGGAGTTTATATTTTACTAGAGAAGTAAGTCAAGCAACTCTTCACAAAGTAATCAGATCTTCATAAGAACTATGAACATAATAAAACAAGGTAAAACTAGAGATTTATGAGTATGAGTTCAAGTACAATTAAATATGAATTCAAGTAAAGCTTCTTTAAAAAGGTAATAGTGAAAGAATCTAGAATAATAAGCAACTAAGTTCAGAAAGATTAGCAAAGGTATTCCATATAAAATGCAAGCGAATAATCCATTTCTGTCATTCCATTCATGAATCTTCTCATGAACTAATCTGGGAAACAAATACCTATTAAAGATCTATCCTGCTAAGTGTGGTAGGTGAAGTGATGTACATTAGTAAAAAGACTCATGATCCTCATGCTCATGTTTATGACTGGGTAGAAATCTGTAAAAGTTTTAAGGGCCTAATTCAAATAGTCTATGTACAACTACACAGATACAAAAATATAAAGCTAGAGTGGTAGAAATTCCCAAGTTTTATGACCAAGAGATTGTCTCTTGTCTTGGGTAAAGAGATTTCACAAAACATCCTTAACTTCTGTTACTAGCAAGTCTTAGCATATCTTTCCTGCTTTCCGAAAATTTGAAGAACAAATATTTCACACACCTAGACTCACTAGTACATTTGTATCTTCAGGCCACTTTGAATGACAAAATTTCTTGGTAGTAGAAAGCCCAACTTTAACCTAATCAAGGAAAGGGCTGGGTTACTGAGTCTGGCTAGAGCTGGGAATTGGTCATATGTGCAAGGGAAGGACATAGCCAGAGTACCTCAAGCAGTCAAGTTACCTCAGTCTTGAGAAAAACATCCTTCCTGGACAATTACAGTTGTTATTCACTTGGCTATATTACCTCTCATGATACTAACTTTGCAAGGGTATAAATAAATATCCCTACTATTGTAGTTTAGCCCTCTTGCCCATCAGGTAAGAGGTAACTCCACCTGACCCCAGCTGTTGTCTCTTGTCTTTATTTTCTAAATCATCTTGTCATTTTCTCCTGGGGACCATTGAGAGACCATCAAGTTCTATGCTGGGTTAATCAATATTAAAGCCCATAGTTTCTAATGTCTCATCACTCTAGTCTTGGAAATCACTTTTTCTGGATGCCTTCCTATATGGACACTACCCACTGCTAATTATAGAGCAAAGATAAGACAAGAATAACACATAGGACAGTCATAACCTGATTCTACTAAAAGTTGAAGTCCATTTATGCTGGCAAGTATAGCATTCCTTTTTTAAAAAAAATTATTTTCATTAGTACATGTTGGCAGTACATAATATTTATATTCTTTGTGTGGAGTTGCTACATGTACATCATACACCCTGGTTTCATCCCTTTTCCCTTCTCTCCCAGCTCCTTCCATCTCTTTTTTTATTTTAATGAGAATAAAAAACAATTAAAATGATGCAGAATTTCAAAACAAGGTGATAGGAAATTAACAATGGCTATTATTTTGCATATTGTTATCTTTAAAGTAATTGCTCAGATTACAAGATATAGGCATACAAAATTGATCAAACAATATAAGCACTAACTTTCAAGCTGCTAGTAGAAATCAGCAGTACAATTATCTTAGCTATCTTATTTATTACATACATATAATATATTTTTTCTTTTCTCCTTTTCTCCTCTTCCCTATCCCAGTTGTTCTTTCCTTTGAGTAACTTCCTTCTCTTTCAAAATATCTGTTGTACGTTTTGGATTTTATTTACTCTTTCAGTTTCTTACACTAGGGAGACAAAGCAGTGTGGAGATTCCTCAAAAAGCTAGGATTAGAGGTCCCATTCAACTCAGCTATCCCTTTTCTGGGTATTTTTCCAGAAGAATTGAAAGCAGAACAGCATACCACAATGATATATGTGCATACATGTTTATAGCAGCACAATTTGTAATAGCTAAATCTTGGAAACAACCCAAATGCCCATCAATAGAGGAATGGATAAAAATGATGCAGTATTTTTATATAACAGAGTATTCCTCCGCGATAAAGAAAGATAAACTCAAGGCTTTTGTAGGTAAACGGATGCAACCAGAGAGCATAGTCTGGCACATGACACAAGCAGTCAGTTTTGGTCTGTTAGATAGTTTGACAGATATTCACTGAGTATCTACTAAGCACCAAGTGACATGTTTGTTATCTATGCCATTAAGGAAGTTTCTCAGTATGATCTTTATGACCTCAGTTATGTTGTAGGTTTAGAAAAAAGTAAATCAAACATAAAGAAGAAATAAAGGCTCAAACTTACCATTTCTTTCTCTTAGGAACTATTCAAGTCATGGGGTGTATTTGAAAGGCTAGGGTACAAGAAATACCAGGAAAGAATGTTTCCTTGTGTGAAAGCAAGAATCATTCAACAATGAAATAATTTTTTCACTCTTTAATAAAAACCAGAATATGCACTAAATGCTGTATTATCAAATGGGAAAGTCAACTACTATTGAAGAGGAAATTCTGGGAACTTATTGTCTAGTGAACTGAATTTGCATGTTATGTCCTCTTCACTTTGAGCAGAACATTTAACTCAGCTCCAGGATCTTGAGATAAAACTTCCTAACTAGTAGGATACCAACCAACCATGTGCAGGAAAACTAGGGATCCTAATAAGTATATACAATGAGATATCCAGTCATCAGATAAGGCTTATCTATGTGCCTAGAGGAGTCTTTGCCTAATACATTTTGCCATTGCAGAATGGATTATGGGAATAATGAGCTAGAGAAGTTCATGTTTGTTCTGTCATTCTGAGGCAGAGAATAGAACATGGCAGACTGGCTGGGGAGAAAGGCATGAAGTGTTAATTTTAAAATCCCAGAACACATGAGGATAACAGTTCCCAAAGCCATGCGTTGGATTTCTTGTGAGAACTCAGGCAGATTTTTGACAGGATGAACGAAGCTTGACACCAGCTTAAGGACAGGGAAATATAAAGGACAGCTGACACTGAAGATTTTGCCACTATGTTCCCTTACACTAGCCTGCTCTTGTTACGAGTGGACTTCTTTTCCTGCTATAACTTTCCCTAACCCACTCTGCAGAGCCTGTTCCCTTTCTTCATTTTAATAAATATAAAACCTGGCTACCATTTGCACTTATCTTGACCAATTCTTTTTGCAGGATAGAAAGGACATAGAACTAGAACATACCTCTAAACGAGACTCCAAGCCTCCTAACAGTTGTGTCACCAAACAGAGTACAAGGAAATTCCCCAAATCAAAGATGGGAAACCTCAACACATGAGCCAGATAAAAGATACTTTTTTAATAGTTTGACCTGAAGAAAGATGACATTTAAGATCAACATTCCAGGTACATGTTCAGATATTTTTACAGATATGTTATTGATCCTTCTCTACTCTCTTGGTGGAAGAAATAAAGTCTAGCAATTTGGTCTATGCTTTGTTTACATTTGAACCTGATACTTCTTATCATGTGTCATAAGTTAGTCATTTATTACCTTGGTCCTTAATTTTTTCACCTAAATGTGGACAAGGTTGGACTTCATCAATGTTTTTCAATCTGCTGCTGTTGCATTTTTATCATTGCAATGATGATAAAATGGAAAGACACATGGAAAGACCTCATACTTGCACATGGAAATCACTTGATAGTTTAATATGACTAGGTTCTGATCTTCTCTCCCCCAACATCTACAGCAGTACCATCCTTATTTCTTAATGAACATTGTAAGCCCCCACCTAAAGCTCATTTAGAAATCCAGTATGCTTTAAAAAATACCTTGTGGACTGTTATCCAGGGGAACAAAGAGTTGTCATTGAAGTGTTGGATCCCAATGGATTCTCAGTTTGCCTCTATCCTCCTGCCCAGTGAGCTGATTTTGCCTCAAAATGGAAACTACACCCTAATGGTCTCTTAACACACATACAACATATGCACACCTCATTGCTTTCAGTCTCTGGTTCCATTAATACAAAGTAATTGGGTGAAGCTGATATTCACTGAAGGTTTGAAGTAATGGAAGGAAATTGGAGAAAATTACTGCATATACTAGCACAGCTTGTGCAATAATTTAAAGGAGGATATTAAAGCACACAGCTTTAAAATCTGGTCTTTCTCTACCTCTAGTGCTGATTTTTAGGTGTTGATTCTTAGGTTCTGATTCCTTCTGTCACCAGAGGAGCTCCAAAAGAATTACACAGTGGAGATGGGAACCTGAAATTGACCCATCTATGAGATTCTAGACTCTCACCAAAGAAAAAATTTCAAGACACATTAATGAGAAGCATAGAAACATTTTATTAGGCAGAATTTGAGTACATGCTCCGAGAAAAATAGAGTGGGAGCTCTCAATAGACAGCCAGTATGTCAGGAGCTGGGATTACTTAAGTTTTAGGAGTGAAAAATCTGTGGAAAGCTAGACTCAGAGGTGAAAGGAGAAAGTCTCATTTCTTTATCTTTCACGTGAAAGGCTCATTTTACAGATGATAGATGATAGCCCATTCATAGATGAATGACACAATTTACAGGAGACCAATGATGGTCCATTTAACTTATCAACTAGGCTCATTTATTTGCTTTAGTATCTTGAAGGGAATTGGGTGTGTTAAGGCTGGAAATGGAAAAACAAACCAACCTGGGAAGCGTAAAGTCCTCTGGATGTGAAGATATGAAGTTGAGATATGAATAACCTTGAAGAACTTTGTGTCCTGATGGGGCAGTCCTATTAAAGGTAAAGCTGTAAAGTGATTTTCTTTGTCTCCCTTCTACTTTTAAATTTTCTCTATTCTGCCATACTCCTTGGGTATCTTTGATTTTTCTCTCTTCTTACCAACTTAGCTTTCAATTCCCCAATTCCTAGTATTTCTGATGAATACATGAGTTTCATTTTCTACCTTTACCAAAGTTGAACTCTGATACTGTGTCAAAAAAGGCCAACTCCTTTGTTCCTCTACAGTACAAAGTTGGGGGAAAAGCTTTGAAATTATACTTCTTACTACAACATGATCAAAATTTAAAGTGAAGCCCCTATGTCTAAACATAGCTTAGGGAAAAATAAGAAATGATGAAAATGGTATAAATTCCCCCTGTTTAGAAAGAGGTGTTCCAGCATCCAGCTTTCTTTTCTCCTTCCCAATAAAACATTATCATTGCAATTTCTATTTTAATATTTAAAACAATAGGACAGTGTGCTCTTTTTCTGAAGCAAAGAATGGTGTAATGCTGGATACACTGCACCAACTGGAGAGGTCTAAAAGCTTAACTAATCAACTTAGTAGTTCTACATCCTAGGCTGTAGAGGACATTCCCTTGCTGCTCTTGGATGTTGTTCACTGTGTCAACTTGAGAAGTTTAGAAGTTTAAGAGACTCAGCAGAGGGCCAGAGGCCCCAGTTTACAAACATCCTGAGTCTGCAAGAGGAAGGTATGAGGATGATGTGAGCGCTACCCACTTGAGGACTGATAGCTTGCATACACTATAAGGGAAGAAAAGAAAGAGGCTTGTTCTTCCTTCTTTTTGTTGTTCTTGCTCTTGCTGTCTTCTGCCGCCTTGAGCTGCTGCCCTTTAGCAGTGCCACCCTGCCTTGGAGCCAGCTGATCATGGACTGAACCCTCCACAAACTGAGCTAAATAAACCTTTCCTTCCTCAAATTAGGATGTTGGGTATTTTGTCCCAGCAATAAAGGAAAAGTATCTAAGACAGATGGAGACCTGGAACCCCATATCCTGGTCCCTCCATCTAAAGTCATATCCTTAGATTGTTCTGGTGGTATCTCAGCAGGACAACAGAGAATTTCTTTCATTTAATTTTTAATTTGAGTCATACAATTGCAGCACATTATGATAACATTTGGTATGGAGAGTTAGTAGCACTTCATAAACTATGTGTAGAAATACCATTTTTAAAGTTTTTCAAATTTCTCAAGAAGTGATAATTTTGAAAATACGAATGAATTCCAGAAAATGATATAAAAACCAAAGGCACAGATGCAATCTTCAGGATTTTGAAGTGCAAGGCTTCAGATAAAATAGCTGTCAAATTGTTGTATACCTTTCTGAATGCGTACTTTTCATTTCTGTACCTATCTTGATGTTTATGAGTTGAATGTTTAATGAAATCATACATTTTGAACTTCATAGCCAGCACTGAAATAGTAACCTTCTCCTGTAGAATCTTAGCACTGTAGTTCTAGTGTGCATGAATATGCATGCACAGCAGGTGTGTGGAAGATGCCCTACTGAAGGCCATTTACAGGGAAACAACTTCCTAGTCCACAAAGTCATTATGGATCCACTTCCCACTCACAGCATGCTGGTGTCATAGAGATGGGTGCAGGCTCTTTCTGAAATGTGCTGGAGGGTGTTGTTTCAATTGTTACTAAAATATTCTCTCTTTCAGAACACATTGGGTTTTGTTTAATTTATTATGATCCCTGAGGATAGGATTTTGTAAGAACTTAGTAGTAGCTGGATTTGTTTTTATGAAATTCAGTTATTTTTAAACTTTTTGTTTCTCAAAAATAGAAGTATGAAAAAATAGAAAAGCACTATAACTGCTTGTAGTGTACAGTCTTTCCCTCATAAACTATTTGTACAAGAAAAAACCTTAAAACAAGAGAATGTCCTCCAACTTGAGAGTTTCCCCACTTAACAAACATTTGAGAGCTTTGTTCTTACACTTAAGTGTTTATGTCTCCTTGTGATAGGAAATGAGGTAGAATGTGTAGGGCAGAGGACTAAACTTTTGTTATTTTGTGAGGATTCAATTCTTCAAGGAGTCTATAGATATGTTTCCTGTAACAATGTCTCATCTTTTTAACTTGGCCTCTTGTTCTTCCATTTCCACTCGTGTCTCCACTCCCCCACCTCCCAGTGACTGAGAGTTACTTGGAGGGAAGGAAGAGTCAGCTCTTGTTTAATTCTCTAGTTTTCATCCCCCACACAATTCACTTCAAATTCAGTTCTATGCTCTAGCTTAGGTTTACATATCTAAAGAGGACATGGGGCCAGGTGATTATTATATCCTCTGTAAACCCTTTTCAGAATTGAAATAATTTTATCTTACATTAGACTTCTTCACCTTAACTGGAGACATAAATTTGATCTGACCCTCACCAATTGTTTTTTGATATTCCACAAGAGATCATTTGATGAAGTAGAACAGGTTGAAGAAAATACCCATTTCACTTGGATTTCAGTCCTTGGACTTCATCAGCTCTAGGAAAACTTAGAAAGTTTAATTGTGTATCAAGAGTTGGTATATAGATTTCAGTCATTATTTTACTCTTCTTTGCATTATCCCAAGTGACCCATGATTTTGTAAAATGGTACTTCAACTTAGACCACCCTAGGCCTCCATCAGATTCAGATTGTGTTAGGTGATGCCAGCACAACTTTATCTGAGATATAATCTCCTCTGTTAAGAAAATTGTGGTGCTCAAACTGTTTTCTTGACATTAGTAATTAAACTTCTTAGCTACCCAGGTCTGTGAAACATTCACAAGTAATCCACACCAGAAATCTAATTTTTAAAAAATAATTGTTATTTGGCCCTGAATCAAGGCCAGCAGTTTTCTGAAGCTGTTGGTTTCAAGCAGTAGCCTAAAGTGGTATCTTTCTATGGTCTGTTGGCCATTTCAGAACTTTAGAAATGTAATGGTCAATTCATTAGAAAGAAACAAATAACTAAATTTTACTCTGCCCAGCCCCCAGGGCATGCCAGGCACTCTCCACTGCCCCCCCCCCGCCAGCTCTGCCTGGCCCCTAGGGCGTGCTAGGAGCTCTGCCCCACCCCCAGAGCTCAGCCTGGCCCCCAGGGCATGCCAGGCACTCCACCCCACCTCCAGGGCATACCAGACGCTCTGCCCAGACTTCGGGACGGCCCTGAAGACTCCTCTGAGCCTATAGATGCAGCCATGCTGACAGAGCCCGGTGGTTCGCTGTGTAAGCTCGCCTACCCAACCCGACACCCAACAGCTGTGAGGGCTCGCGAAAGGGTGCTTCTACAATTCCTGCCATAGCAATTTGTGTACATCCACGTATTATACAGCATATTTGGAAGCAGCCAAGTCTCTCCCCAAAGTAAGAGCATGAGGGAGTAAATAAACCAAAAGTGCAGTTATTACCAGTGGGAAGACCACTGACAGGGTGGTAGAATAATGGAGGTGAAGTGGAGAAAATTCAGTAACTGAATGAGTCATCATCTATATAACTGAGTGATAGGGGCGGGGATGACATTATGTAATGCAGTATCCAGTGGTAACCCCCTGCTACTTTCTCTGTAATTTTGTATTTCCTTTATTGTTTTGTGTTAACAAATGCAAAGACAACACTATGTAATGCAGCAACCAGTGATGGTTCCCTGCTGTCTCCTCTGTAATTCGGTATTTCCTTTATTGACTTTGTTATAACAAATACGAAGATAACATTATGTTATACAGCATCCAGTGCCAATTCCCTACTATCTTCTCTATAACTTGGTGTTTTCTGTATTGTTTCTGTGTTATTCTGGGTTCTTTTGTCTTAAAAATAAAATTTTAAAAATAATTGTTATTTTTGTCAATTTTCTTTCAGCAAAGAACTTACAATGCTAGAAATTAAAGTTATGATATCTCATCTAAGAAACATTTCTTATTCCCCACAAACAGAATGAGTGAAATTCCTCTTTGTGCGTGTTAACAGTAGTCTGCCTTCCTCAGTAGACCAGAGCTTTCTAAAGGAGGGAAGTCTTAGCTGCCAATGTGTGTTCAAAATGATCAACATTTCCTGGCATCTTTTAAGGTCTATAAATGTTGAATTGATTGGATACACAAAGAAAGGAAAGAAAAGCTCCTCCTACTTGTCCTTTAAATAACTCATATCATGCTGCCATTGAAATAGCTCATGATCATGCTGCTATTCATTATTTATAAAGTGCAACTCTGTGCACATTTAGTCATCTCCCAGGAGTTCCACGCTGCTTTATCAATATCAAAAATGAGAGGATACTTTAGAACTAACACCTCACCAAACTCTCCCTAAACATGGGTTTCTTAATCGATGGTATACCTGAAGCTGAGAAAAAATTGACACTGCATTAACCTAAATGCAAGGAGCATCACAACATCAGCCACGTCCCAGTTTCCTGCGCTAATTGATGCCTAGAATATGTATGGTTTTACTCCCTGGATCTTGCTGTGTTGGGTGCATAACCTTCGGGAATGGTAGTCATTTGGGGCCACAGCCTCTTTATCTGCAAAATGAGAGAACAACAGTGACCTCACAAAGCTGTTGTGAATAGTGTGAAAAGAGAGATTTGAGGCACATTTATATTTTAAAGTTTACTGTATTTGAGTAAATAGTGATTTATGGATGTGGCATCAACAGACTCGAAGCAGTTCAGAGTTTCACCAAGGGGACTCATGGGGCAAACTGTATAAGATGTTCTCAGAAGCAAGTCAAGGAGAATCTAAAAGTTTCTGTCTTGCAAAGGACATGTTCTGGGACCCCCAGTGAATGCCTGAAACCACAGATAACTCCGAACCATATATTCATTGCTTTTCCTGTACATACACATCAATGATAATGTTTAATTTATATATTAGGCACAGCAAGAGATTAACAACTGCTAACAATAAAATGGAAAAATTATAACATACAGCAATAAAACATATGAGTGTGGTCTCTTAAAATATCTTCTTTTGCTATTCTTACCCTTCTTTTTGTGATGATGTGAGATGGTATAATCCTTAGTAAGATGAAAGGTGATGAATCACATAAGCAGTATGACTTTAGGGTAAGATTTTGTTTCACTTTTCTCTTACAGGAGACACTTTACAGCTTATCTTTGGTATATCCTCATAGCTGGCAAGTTTTGTTTGGATTCATCATTCAGTGAAATAAAGGTTATTTGAACAGAAGTGCTGTAGCTCCATGACAGTTCACCTAATAAGCAAGGTGGCTACTAAGTGATTAATGAGCAGGTAGTGTACACAGCATAGATACGCTGGAAAAAAAGGGGTAATTCATTTCCCAAGCAGGATAGCTCTGGATGGTACAAGATACCATCATGCCACTGCTCCCAATGATGGTTAATTTAAAACACAGATTTCTGGAATTTTCCATTTAACATTTTCAAAATATGGTTCATCATAGACTTCCAGAAATGTAGAAAGCAAAACTAAGAATAAAAGCAGATAAAGCGGGAAGTCTATTTATTTACTTATTTTGTCTTTTTTGAGACAGGGTGTCAACTATGCAGTTTAGACTGGCCGTAATCTCACTTTGTAGCACAGGCTGGTCTTGAACTCACAAGATCCTCCTCCCTCAGCCTCCTGACTGCTGGGATTACAGGTGTGCACCACCACACCCAGTTTAAGTGGGAAGTCTTTAGATAGAGGTGATTTGGTGGTTTCTGATTGCTTATTTGCCATTTTCTTATGCTAAATCCATTTGCTCTGAGCTGGGTTTCAACTTGCTTATTCAAGAACCTAAAATGCATGAATCATCTCATCCTAGTGGTCTTCTAGTAAATGTTTTTCCACAGTAATAAAGAGTACTTACAAAATGCTTATAACCAAGCCTTGTACACAGTAAGTGATTGTTTAACATTAGCTTGCTATAAAAGATTTTGTAAAAAGATGTTTACATTTCTTTAAAACTTTTTCATTTTGCCATCACTAAATATCAAATGGAACACTTTCTGAAAGTTGTTTTTCATTTGCATACAAGAATGACTCAGACGTAGATAATTGAAAGGAAATATCACCCTAAAGTTTTATATGCCCTTTAGGTGGCCAAGTGATGGGAGACTATTTATTTGTAATTACAGCAATTTCAGCTGATATCTATGGTTCACATCTTGAGCCTGCTAAATGATTTTATGGACAGTAGAGGAGCCCTGAAGCTGTGTATCTGGCATTATTATTGGCAAGAAAGCTCCCTTTGCTGCCCCCTAAAGTCCAGATAAACTAATTTTTCATAGGCATCATTCCCTGATCTATGTTCCTTCTAGTTTTCTCAAGATATAACTGTGGAGAAGGACATTCTTTGATTAGAAAGCACTAAGAACACATAATGATTTGTTTATTAAAATGAACTCAAACTTTTCACCTGAAGACAAGAATCCACGGATTAAGGAAATGTGCATGATTATCAAGTTGACCAAGGGTGGATCGACAGCTGCTGGTCAATTTACAATCCCCAGCTGACCTGAGTAAGCATGGTACTGGGTGTAGGAGGCCCACCTGGGGATTGTTTTAAGCAGCATAAGAGGCAGAACTGGAGGAGGATAAACTTGAATTACCAAAACGTTTTGTATCCACCTATTTGTATGATCTATGCCCTTGGTTCAGGCTCAATAAAACGTAACTGGGATTGGCAATTGGGGCTGCAGTCCAAGAGGCTGTGAGTCCCCTGATCCCAGACTTTTGCCTCTCGTGTTTTCTTGTCTCTCTTACTTTTCTTTACATCCATGGGCACCTCTTTCTCGGGACCTGTTACTATAGATAGAATGGCATATAATAATACAATTCATTTTGGATTGAGCCAAGTGGCAGCACCAAATTCTATTTCTCCTTAAAATGATTTCTCTAAATCACCTCAGTGTTTGTTATCCAGTAAAATATACCTTCTTAGTTTAGTATACAAGTATCTGACAGTATTGGTAAATATTACATGTATCTAGATTCTAACACAGTTTCAAATTTATAGAAGAAAAGTTATATTTGCTAAAATATATAACAAAACATTGAAAATGAAGTGCAGGTATATCTTCAACAAAGAATGACGTTTTTCACTTACTATAAAAACTTAAGCTTTTATTTTTGCTTTTACTGAATTTTGTAGAAGATGATTGCTGCTTATCTTGTCAAGTCTCGAGTTTCAACATATTTTCATCCAATTTTTAAGGGAAAGTTAATACATTACCATAATTGTGACAGCTGTATTAAGGAGCCCACGATGCTCTATTACTGGAAGATGGCGACCAGGTGAGCGGCAGAGGGAAACTCTCCCAGAGACTGATCCTTTGAGCGTGGGTGCCCGGTCAGCGGATGCAAAATTCCAACTGATCGTGTTGCTCTCCACAGCCTGAGCATTAAAGGGTCGGCTGGATAAGCTGCGGCGAGAAGTGGGCGGATCCTGAGAGCTGGGCACCCGAGGCAATTGGCGCTGCGCTTGGGCCGCAGCTCGGCTGAATCCGTGTACAACCAAGAGAGCAATTGCGGCGAGACGGACCCTCCCAGCTCCTGAACCCGATCGGCTTGGAGGCGGCTGTAACCAGGATTTGTTGGAGGCGGTGGAGCAGAGTAAATTCAGAGAACGCGCTCCTGGGGTAGACTGTGCCAATCTGGGCAGCGGTCCGGGATCCTGCTCAGAGCCCCACTCCCACAGCCGGTGCCACGGGAACGGTGGCAGTTGCGGTCGGCAGCTCCTGCGAGGAAGCCGAGGAGGCGGAAAAGCACCAGGGAGCACCAGGATCTCCTGCTGGTACGGATCTCGGAACGGGAGAGCCTAGTGAACACCGCAGCAGGATTTCTGAGTCGGGAAGAAGCTCGATCCAGGGAGATACATCTGAGTGGCATTCCTGTCTGCACGATCCCAGGGTGAGTTGATTGGGCGCCCTGACCGGTTTTTTCTGAGTTGGGAAGAAGCTCCGCCTAGCGAGGGACATCAAAGCAGCATTACTGACTGCAGGATCCCTGGGTCGGAAGAGCAGGCTGGGTGCCCCGACGGGATTTGTGAGGGGGGGAGGAGCTCCACCCAGGGAGGAACACCTGAGTGGCCCCCTGCCTGCAAGGTCACTGGGGCAGCAAGCTCTTTATGTGCCACAGCCAGGTCTTGGGATAGGGAGTAGAAGCAGAAATCTCAGCAGACAGCTTAAGGGACATTCTCCCAAAGAGAAGGAATCACTGGAGAAGCCTCTGCAGCAGACCTTTGCCTGCTGAACTGCTTGGGGAATTTATAGCTACACATTTTGAATGTGATACCCAAAAATGGGAAAATAGAGGAACAAAAGGCAGTCTCAAAATTCAACCCCACCCAGAACAAGTTTTGAATGTGAGGATACAGGGGAACCAGGAAGCTACACACCTGCAAGTTATGAAACAATTGCATCCGAAATGAAACAACTCCAACAGGCCATAAAAGAGCTTAAAGCAGAAATAAGCCACATACATGCAATGATCTCTCAGACAAAAAACGAGCTGAAAACAATGATGGAAGAAATGTTCCATACACATAGAGAAGAAATAGATAAAAGACTAGAAGAAAATAGGAAACAAATGGAAATGTTACAAGAGCAATTTAAGAATGAATTACCAAGAATGAAACAGGTCCAAAGAGAATGCCAGGATTTGAAAACTTACACTGAAAGCTTGCAAAAGCGCTTAAATGAAACCGAAGATAGAATTTCAGAACTTGAAGACAGCATGGCAGCTTATGAGCATGAAAAGAAGAATCTCATAATATCATCAAAGACACAAGAAAAGTCAATCCAACAGCTCCAAGATGAGGCAAAACGTAACAATATTCGAGTTATAGGAGCATGTGAAAGAGCAGGAGACCACACAAAGGATATAAAAAGAATATTTGCTGAAATAATAGCAGAAAATTTCCCAAACAAGTTAAAAGATACTGAAGTTCAGTAAATCGAGGCATATAGAACCCCAACAATCCATAACCCAAAGAAAAACACACACAGGCATATAATAGTCAAGATTCCAGATATCCAGCAAAAGAACACAATTTTAAAAGCTGGTAGAGAAATGAAACAGATCACCCATAAAGGAAAGCCCATCAGAATCACAGCAGACTTCTCAACGGAAACCATGAAATCAAGAAGAGCTTGGAGCGAGATATTACAGATTCTGAGGCAAAACAACTTCCAACCCAGACTGATGTATCCTGCAAAACTATCCCTCAAATTCAATGGAGAAAAAAAATATTTCCACAACAACGAACAACTGAATAACTTCATGAGTGCCAAACCAGCATTGCAAACAGCACAAAAAGATATTCTGGACAGAGAAAAAAGAGACCACAATTCCAAGAACAACAATAGAAATAACTCCCTAAACAGAACAAGCAAGTAAACAGTCAGCAAAAGAAGAAAAACATCAAGTAAATAACATGACTAGAATAAGCCAACATATAACCATTAATGTAAATGGCCTCAACTCAAAAGTCAAAAGGAAAAGACTGGAAGAGTGGATTAAGGAACACAATCCAACGATATGCTGTATACAGGAAACACATTTTACTCAAAAGGAAATCCACAGGTTTAAAGTTAAAGGATGGAAAACAATTCTCCATGCAACATGTCCCCAGAAAAAAGCAGGGGTAGCTATCATGTTTGCAAACAATGTAAACTTCAAACCAAAAACAATCAAAAGAGATAAAGAAGGCGATTACATACTAGTTAGGGGAAAGCTGCAAGAGGAAGAGGTAACAATCCTAAACATTTATGCACCAAACCATGGAGCACCTAACTTTACAAGTCAAACCTTAACAGACGTAAAAAATCAAATAACGAATAACACTATTGTAATAGGGGACCTAAACACCCCTCTGACGCAAAGAGACAGGTCAACCGGACAGAAACTCAGCAAAGAAATAACAGACCTGAGCCAAAAGTGTGAACAAATGGGCTTAGTAGATGTATACAGAGTGTTCCACCCCACAACATCAGAATACACATTTTTCTCAGCTGCACATGGGTCTTTCTCTAAAATAGACCACATTCTAGCCCATAGAGCATATCTATCTAAATGCAAAAGAATTGAAATTATTCCATGCATATTATTGGACCACAGTGCAATAAAATTGGAAATTAATGACAAAGAGAACTCCAAAAACCGCATAAACATGTGGAAATTAAAAAACAACCTACTGAATAACCAATGGGTCACACAAGAAGTTAAAGAAGAAATTAAAAATTACCTACAAATAAATGAAAACACAAGTACAACCTATCGGAATCTGTGGGATGCAATGAAAGCAGTCCTCAGAGGGAAATTTATAGCAATGAAATCATATACAAAGAAAATAGAAAGAGAGCAAATAAATAACCTATTGAT